>JBCAUA010051919.1:0-11595 GCA_038406235.1 Peronia verruculata
GCAGTACTTTTAAGAGAAAACAAAAGCTCAAAATCGCATTTTTTGGGCAAAATCCACATTTCAGGACGCGCCCCCCTCCCCCCTTAACATTATGGGTACCGTATCATTATCTAGGCCACCCCTCAATTGGTTATCGTCAACAAAAGTACAGCTCAGGTCAAAGGATCTTTACCTTTAACACTATGTGTACCTTATTGTATAAGTCAAAGAATATTCACCTTTTGACACTATGTGCACCCACTATAAAAACATCAAGGGATATACTCTAACCTGTGACAATTAAAATTTGTTCTCTCGTAATTTGCATTTGATAGACCTACCATATGACTTGGCGCTGAGGGAAATAACATTGTGAATATCTTCTATAGCAGCCAGCGATAACTCCATGTCATTCATTCCTCAGGGAGATAAATGGTGTCTCCCTTTCTCCACTCACTTGATTATGCGTACACACTCTGTCAGAGAAATAGTTGCGCAGTTCTCTCTTCCATTTCCTTCTTCGATTCCAACATGCAACTGATTTTTTTCCCATTTATACAGTACGGCTCAAATTGGCCATGAAACAATCTCGATGTTGTTTCAGGATTAAAAACAAAACTGCTAAATTAATCTTTCTCCTACTTTCTGTTCAGTTTTCTTTCCCAATTTCTTTCTTTGCTCTACTCCTTTCTTTAATTTTACTGCCCATTTTCTCTCCACCGCCTGGAACCTCTGGCCCATTTTGTCTGTCCATCATTGTCTTTCACATCATTTTTATCTTTGTTATTTTTATTATTGTCATGAGTTTGGCTTGTCAACCCCCCCCCCCCCCCTTCCCCCTCCCCGTCCTGTTGGTTCATCTTTTCCCTTTGCAACGGCGGAATAACAAGCCGATCTAACTCTGGGGCAAAATTAGCCAAAGTTTTGCTTCTGCGGCAATAAGATGCCAGTTCTTTATGAATGACGCTATAACATTTTCTCAGTTTTGTTTGGTGCTAGGTGATAGTGTCCTTACTATACACTCATCTTAACATGATATTTCCAAATCTTTTAACAACTGAGTAGAGAAAGTAAGCGGGAGGTAATTTTGGTATAAATTAAGGAAATTTCATACCTGAGTTGTCGGATGACAGGCGTTTAGAATCGTTGGCTTAAATGATCGTTTGATATTTTAGCTGAAGGAGTTTCTGTGGAACCACTCTAGTGGACAAGGTGATGGCTTTGAGAATTATTCTTGTTAGACAAAGGCTAGGAGATGAGAATTTATAAACCAAAGTCCATCTCCAGAGAAAAGAAGCCATCATGGTATCGGTGCACTACTTTCGATGAGGTGATGACTGCAAATTATTATTCAAGTTACATCAATTCTTTCTCCCTCCCTGCCCCCTTCCCTCCCTCCCTCACTTTGAGCACTCTAGTAAACATAAAAGTAAACAAAATATTTTTACAGATCAACACAAACCAAACAAAAAGAAAACAAAACAAAAATGAATAGGGAGCTACATCACAATTACACCCCTCACCCCCACCAAAAAAAAAAAAAAAATTATTTTAATTTAGACATAAGAAAACTTTTACTCGGACTCTTCCCTCTCCAACAAAAAGAACCGCACATTTGGCAGGCCAATACCCGTCAATCTTTGCGCTATTATAATCATACACCTCCGGCTAGCTATTGCCTGCCACAGGGCATGCCCTGTCTGTCCGCCCACTGTCGGCCGATGGCGAGTATTACACAGCTAATTGTCCGTCAGGGAGTCATTTCTTCTCTGGCCAAACCAGTGTGCACGGGATGGCGACAAGTGCGTTGTCGTGTTGGCTGCCCTTTCGAGAACTTGCCTTCAGAGTGATGTCCAGACTCTTCTAACTGTCATGTTCAACCACACACACGATAATGAGCTCCACTCTGGAAAAGCCACTGATAGAAAACAGGCAGTAAATCTTCATATTCTACACTGGATAAGAAAGAAATTAATTGCAAAGAGATCAGCTTTTTTACTTGTTTCACTCTTCAGTTTCAGAAAATCATAATTTCTCCAAGCTGGGTATAATGAAAAATAAACAAATGACTCGAAGTTCTTTAACACATAAATATTGAACTGCCATGCATTTCACTACATAATGACAAGTACATGCGTGGTTATTGTTGCACTAAGAGTGAGCGGCGGTCGTGGATGTTTGAATGGTCAGGAGAAAAGGCATCACATCATTGTTTGCGCAAAAAGTAAAACCTTTGTCAAGACACGATTGTCAGATCTGGACAGTGACTTCACTCTGAATCGTCTGAGTGTAAAATATAGAATTCTACTGGCTTGTAAAATGTTAACATTTGAAGCAAGAGGTGATAGCAGAAGGCTGTGGGCTGGCATTGCAGATTAGTAGGGGAAACTTTATGGACTGGGATTTAAGCTGTAGTCTCATCTTCCTTCAGCCCGTCCTTTCGTCCGTTCCGGTTCCTATCGGTTACTGATGCTTTAGTTGACTTGCCTGGTTCCGGATGAAAAGTTGATGTCCTTGATGTCATTGTTTGACTTATACAATTATTTCCTTCTTAGCTTACTTCCAGCACAGCTCAGTCCTGCCTCCTGTCACCGGCTTGTAGCTACGCTGTCCTATGCACACTCCAACAAAAACCAGCTGTTGATGTAGTCACAGATGTCCACTGGTCTTGACCATCAGTGCAGGGCAGGGTATCCTCGCATTTGATCCATGTAACCGGGGACTATCTGAGATAGTGATCCAACTGGTGTTACCCAGATAATTAGTGGGTTAAGACTCATCTGCTAGACAGGCCTCGCAATTATCATAGATTTGGACCGGAAAAGAGAACATAAAGAAGGAAATATGAAGGAAGAGAGAAGAAAGTGCGAGGCTGATGAGAAGCAAGGAAGAATGAAAGATTCCTGGCCAGATCCTCACAATGCGAAGTGGGAAATTGAGCTGGTCGGCAGCCGCAGGACATAATAATATGATGGAAAAAAGCTCAGCCTTAAATAATAAACAAAACAAACAAACAAGCAAACAAAATCCAGCACAGTGGGCGGTTATGCCGGAGAACAATCGATAACTGAGATGTTTTAAATAATATCAGTGTTCTTTTCATGAAAAGTCACCAGTGGAAAAAAGGTGAACAAGAAAGTAGGACACTTACTTGTAAACATAAACACACTGTCAAAGGCTCTTACCTTGGCTGCAAGAATCTGGTTCATAACTTTTCATCCCCATTTTTCTTTTTTTTTCTGAATGTTTCACCTTTGAAAAAAACCAATTTGGGCACAGTGAAATCCAACTGAGAATACATTGACTTGAGCTTCTTTCGATGCCTTTTTTTCACAGCATTAATATCCAGCGAATAAAAATAGAAGCTTAATGATGCACTTTGCGCCTACCCCATTAAGGGGAAAACGTCTTGTAAGAGTTAAGTTTTTTTCTTTGTTTGTAATTGCTTGAGAACTGGTTTTTCATGTTTGCATTTCCCCCCCCCCCCCCGCCTTTTTTAAAAATTCACCCTGCCCTGTTCTTAAAGTACTTTGACACCCACAGTTCTGTGCTATCTGTTGTTGTTTTTACCTCCCCTTAAAGCGGGGATGCCTCACATTATTGGTGGCTGTGCCAGCTGGTTGGCTGCATCTTCCTCAAATGTGCAGACCATCAGATTTTTGGCTTGTCCGTGTAATGTGCATTTGGTGCTGATCGCACTCTTTGTCCATTGACAGTGCCTGTAACGACGTCATTCCGGGTCAGATTTAGAGCTCCATTCATGTTCATTTATCTGGTGATAATCTGATTTTTTTTTTTTTTACTCAAAGATCGTGAGTGCAAGTGCCAGTAACAAGCTCGACCGTTGCTATGTGACTCACAAACCAGGTAGTAGTTAAGCCACGCTGTGATCAGGCCTGCTGGGCATCCTCACCGGACCACACATCTAACTATCGGACATCTTTTGTGATACTTCCCAGCTTGACATATTGTCCACGTGACCCACAGGCAGGAGATGGGGGGAGAGGGAGGGAGAGGGGAGGGCGAACGATGATTAATGGGCACCATATAAACCGAGAACTGATCATGCCATTGAGTGCATGGAATTTGCTCGGAACAGAACCAGTCGACTTGAAAGATGAGTTGGGGAAAAATTGATGGACTCCAAGACTGTTTCAGCATCAGCTGCCATAGAAAATAGGAACTGACAAAAAGCCGAAATTTATGGCCTCATTTTGCCTGTCAAGTTTAGTGGAATTTGTACTCACACTGCGCGTGGCCAGCAGAAATAAAATCCCGCCATGCTATATTCTCAGTCATGCGCAAAAGTGTCAGCCATTTTCAGCTATAAAATAATAAACATGAATGCTTTTTGATTGTTATTTTTCTGTTATATTTGGCTACATCTTCTAGATAGATCATAAATCTGACTTAATTGAATGTTTTTTGACAAGCAGACCCAATGTGAAATGAGGACATAATATTTGTTTAAACTGGATTTCAGTTTCTTCAATCGGCTGCAACAGGTTCTATCAGTTAGACAAGCATAAATATATTCTTTGATCAGATTTCTTAAGCCTAAATATTCTTGATGGAATAGCCGAAATTTCATTATTTCCATATCAATCTTGACTCATGCTTAGTGAATGACAGTCGTTGGCAAAATAATTGAGAGCGTTAGGAAAATTTATTTCTGCCATCAGCTGATCAAGCAGTGCCGATGGTTCCAGAGCATGACTGGCTCAGCTGCTGTTGGTCACATATGAGTATGACTGAAATCTGACGTTACCTGTGTCTTGTCAGCCTAACCCGAACCCTAATCCATGAATGGGCTTTCCCTTTGAGGATAAATGACGTTTATCATCTTCTATTTTATTCCAACTTATTTAATCTATCTTATGTTATCATATAAGCTGAGCACTTTGTTTTGTTTGGTTTTGTTTCTTTCCGTCTTTGTTTGTTTGTTTTGTTGTTGTTGTTCTTTTTTTTTTTTTTAATTTGTGATGGAAAATCATTCAAATGCAAATTAGAGCGTTCAGTCTTTGAGCAGATGAGTCTTCTAGTGTGCAAATTGCTATCTTTGGGATAAAGGAAAAAATGACGAGGGAAGGGACCTGAGGCTACCAACAATAATTATTAGTAGGCAGACTGGCTCGTCATCTGAGGCTGAATTCAGACGAATTTGAAGATTATTAGGCAGCGCCAGTTTCAGAGATTTTTCTCAACAACCACGAGAACCGTGGAAAATACTGGAAATGCTTAGGGAATTGAACTGAAATCGTTTACTACTCACGATTTTACTACTATGATCATTTTCGTTGAGGGCGACTTTGGTTAATACATGTTCAGTAATTTGTGAAGATTTGTTTAAGAATGATCTGCGTCAAAGAAAATTGTTATTTTTCCACATATTCGTTCTCTCTTTCCTCCATTGACTAGTCATTTACTGTCTTTTTCTGTCTGTCTTTCTGATTGTCTGTCCCTTTGTACATGTCAAACTGTCTTCGTCTATTCACGTTGAACTGTGAATATTCCTCAGCTTCAAAAGTAAAAGAACACGGCTCTGGATGAGTCAGGGAGTCGAGCTTGTAGCTCAATGAACTATTTGACTCACCCTCTCGCTAGTATCTGACTCACGTCTGTTGGAAACATGAAGGTTGGTGTTGTGCCTCCCTGTGCTGAAGTGCTTGGAAAATAGCGCTAGGTCTCACTGGGCCGGTGTCAGAAGGACCTTTGAGAGTATTGAGGGCTTGGGTCTTGGTAACATTGGGCTTGCTATTGGCTCTGAGCTCTGGCGAGAGACGGCCTGAGAGCTATGACAATCAACAATTATTATGCCTGTCTTCCATCCGCTCCTTATTTGCACAGGGATCACCGATACAAGGTGAAAAGCTCCACTGACATTAGAGCCCCTAGAAAACCAACGCAAATTATAGTTTGTAATTATATGTCGATTTTAGACGTTTTGTTACATTCTTTGTAAGTTCTCAAAGGCCTAGAGATGGTTGCCTCGATTTTAGCTTATATTCCAGGGATTTTTTATAAATACCAAGTACAAAGAAACGGACAGATTGGACGAGATTTGCTGTGGACGAAGGCGCGGCTTTGTTGTATGTCGCGTCTTGATTTTTCTTTTTTTAAATAACTTTTTGTATCCGCTTTTCCTGCTCTCACCCTTCCTCACATGTAGACATTTTACATTCCTACCAATGAAAAAAGAAAAAGTACTTTTGTGTCTTCCCCAGCCTTCTATATGAATATTTTGGTTTGTAGAACAGCCACCAAGTTTCTCTGCAACGTTACAACATCTTTGTGCCTCAATTGTCTTCTCTCAGCTTTTTTGTTTTTCAGTTTGAATCAGGAAGGACCATCTAACAGAAATCTGAAATCTGGATCTGCCCATCTTTTTTTTTTTTTTCCTCATTCCATCCTCTTTTATGGCCTCTTCCCCACTGGTATCCTCACCCTCACCTCTGCCTCCCTCCCCTCACCCTCCCTAGCTCTCTATTCTATCCAGCCCTCCTTCCTTTTCTTTCCTCAGTCGTTCTCTCATCTCAACTCCTTCCTTGCCCCCCCCCCCCTTATTGTCTTCCTGTTTCTTTTTCCTCTCGTTTTTTTTTTTTTGTTAACTTCATCCCTGTTAATGCGTTGTTTTCATTCACCCCACTTGTACCACAATGGACTTGCGCGTGCCTGTGTTTGCCCGCCTGTGAGCTGAATACACAATCGTATTTGTACAATCAGGAACAGCCTCGGTCATTATCCTAATGTTTTTGCCGGCAGGACATGGGCAGACAAGGCGCGGATAAACAAGAAAATGTGGCGGTCAAGTCCTTTGTATTTATTTATTGGTACAGTGGAAAAAGTAGCATCGATCAGAAGGCCCTGTAGCGAGGGTTTGTAGCGATGGTTTGTAGCTTCCTGGGTAATGAGTTTGGCAAGGTGAAATGGCAGGAAGGTGATCTGGCTTTGATTTCAGGGGATGATGTGGCCTTTTTTTAATAAAGAAAACCTTTTGCTTTAAATATTATTTGTTCTAGTCATCCACTGATTCTAATCGTATTGCAGTGACAACCATAGATTTTATGATTGTGTTGTACATGAATAGACAAACATTAGATATTATTCTTTATTGATTTTGAGAGATGGTTGCTATGGCTTGTAATCTTAATGTTGCTGTTTGTGTGAACATTATTGATGCTTACTTATGCATTGTTCGTGCATTCTCTAACCGACAAATAAAAACCCAGTTTTCATGTCTTGAGTGACAGTTTTCACATCAACCACGCAGCCAGTCAATCAAGTCACTGGCACAGGGAGGCGCAGGCACAATCTGTCAAGGATCTTTGAAGAACGCACTTTATGTTCCACCTGGGAAACTGGATATTATATTATAAACTAGGTGAAGCTTCTAGTTGATATTTTTGTGGACACATGTTTTGTTGAGTTAACTATGAGGATTTAAAAAATGAAAACGTCATAAATGAAAGATAGTAAGTCATACAGCTGTTTTATCTTAGAAATAAAATAAAATCACGATAGCATTGTGTTGCCGGGCGATATTGAAGATTTATAGTAATGTGTTTAATGGAATCGGTTGTGACATTTCTTTTGCTGCATTCGTTACTTTATAAAAAATCAGTTGATTCGGTGCAAATCTACCTCTTTCTATAGCCAGCCGTATGATGCCCTACGTGTTACCGCAGGTTAAATATTGACCGTGCATATCGATAGTATTGACAGATTTTCCGACATCGTTCTATCGTTGTCGCCCGGGCCACCAGATCTGGTTGATTGGACAATGTCAGAGAGTTGAAGTATCGGATCCCCCGCTGACTGAGTTCCTGATACGTGCTGATTATATGCATGTATCCATCGACTTCTCTTGATTTACCGCTCGATTTGGTATTGATATTGCTCCACGGCATATCAGCAGCAAATAGATTATTGAGCAGTTCTGCGGTTAAAGATTGTAAGCTGCGTATCTGCAGGATGTCAAAAAAAAAAAAAAAGCTGTTTTGTTGGTTCTTCTGTCGACCAGCAGCACTAAATGTTTTAGAGCGTATTCCAAACTGTGAATGAAGAGAGTCAGAAAAAAGGTCAAAAATCTGACTGAGACCAGAACGCTCATCTCCAGGCCAAACTGTTTGAGCGGTGACATGAGGAGAGGTCAAGGTACAGTGGCATCAGTTGGATTGAAGTCCATGTCAAGTATAGAAAGATACACTGGTGTGTGAACAACAACAATAACAACAACAGCAAATCCAACAACAATAACAACTATTACTATCACAGCATCAGGAACAACAACATCGACGACAGCAGCAGCAAACCGCGTCTAACAGTATATTGGTAACATGAAGATAACTTTGAGCGATACATAATAATATAAATGTTAAAGTTGTACTTTTTTGTGTCTCAAAATAATAATAATGGTAATGATATAATCATTATAATAATTTGCGTCTATAGAAAGATCTAGCGGAAAAAGTAGATAATACTAATATTAAAGAAATGCTCTATAGGCTGCAAGGTTGTTACAATCAAGTATCATACCGACACGTCCAATGGAGACATTCTAGGACATTCCCAGCTTTCCGGACGCATACAAGATCATTGGTTGCCTCTTGGATGCTCGAATGGCTAACAATCTAACAAGAACATTCATTGTCTAAAGGTGGATACTAATACTAACTGAGTCCAGTCAGGAAATGTGCGTCAATTGCCATGCTTTAGCCGGGCACCACAGCTAAAATGTTCTCCTTCTTTCGGTACAATAACTGCCTTCTAGTACATTAGCTGTTGTTCAGAACAGAAACTGACCTTGACAATGGCTCGATCTAGTGCTTTGGAGTGGCACCTTGGCAGAATAAAATCATGTTTAATTTACTACTCACACTCTCAGCAGCGTTTTGTTAAAAGCCAGAACTGTAGTTAGCAACTAAATTCTGTCTGACTTGACGCACGCGCGACATGAGACCGTGGCAAAGGCCAATTATCGCCTTCCTTCCCTCAGCTGGCAAGTGTAGCCTGTCCTCGTCAGCTCCGTGCATCCACCCTAGCATTGGGGCCGTTAGACAAACCAAGTGAAAACACCAGATCGATATTGTGAGTTTTGAATGTAGCACTATTGGTTTTTTCTAGCAATCTGACTACCGTAGCACTCTGACTGTGGCTGGCACTCTGACTGTAGCACTCTGAGTGCGGCACTCTGACTGTGGTACTCTGACTGTGGCACTCTGACTGTAGCACTCTGGATGTGGCACTCTAAGTGTAGCACTCTGACTGTAGCACTCTGACTTGGGTACTCTAACTGTGGCACTCTGACTGTGGCATTCTGGCGATGACACTATGTGACACTCTGACTGTGGTACTCTAACTGTGGCACTCTGACTGTGGCACTCTGGATGTTGCACTCTGACTGTTGCACTCTGACTGTGGCACTCTGACTGTGGCACTCTGGCGATGACACTCTGTGACACTCTGACTGTGGTACTCTGTCTGTGACACTCTGACTGTGGCACTCTGACTGTGGTACTCTGTCTGTGGCACTCTGACTGTGACACTCTGACTGAGGTACTCTGTCTGTGGTACTCTGTCTGTGGTACTCTGACTGTGGTACTCTGGCGATGACACTCTGTGACACTCTGACTGTGGTACTCTGTCTGTGACACTCTGACTGTGGTACTCTGTCTGTAGGCACTCTGACTGTGACACTCTGACTGTGGTACTCTGTCTGTGGTGCTCTGTCTGTGGTACTCTGACTGTGGTACTCTGGCGATGACACTCTGTGACACTCTAACTGTGGCACTCTGACTGTGGCACTCTGACTGTGGCACTCTGACTGTAGCACTCTGACTGTGGCACTCTGACTGTGGTACTCTGGCGATGACTGTGGCACTCTGACTCTGACTCTGGCACTCTGGCTGCGATATTCTGATTGTGACATTCTGACTGTGAAATTCTGCCGTGGGCATGAGTTGTACTGGGTATACGAGGAAGACAGATACATTTTACAACTAAAAATAAATAGAAATAAGAATTGCTACCTTGTGGTAAGGTATAAACGCAGAGCCACAGAATGAAAGCAAATTATATTTAAGTGTCTGTTATATTTTGTTTGCAACCTGACTTTCCATCAAAATGGGTTCCACTAAACGCAATAAGCACAGGTAATAACAAATCATATTATTGACAGAAATTATCAAGTTCTCTACATCACTGCAAGCATCACATCACATGAATAGATATGTGATATGACCTGTGAATTAGATAATAATTGTCTGATCAAAGCCATGTGAAAAGCAGAGATGGCTTTCTGTAGAGCAGTCTGACACCTCACGAGAACAAAATTCAGTGGTGATGTTGTTACCCTATCAGAGAGCAAATACCTGATGTCAAGCTACCAAACTGTAGACGGTATCGCATACCTTATCATGACAACTTGCTGTCCCTGCATAATCATTCATATTCCCACATGCAATGATAGGACCTTTCGTAAACGGAAGAAAACAGGTTTTTGGATCCTTGTTTCAAATAGTCCGGGCTATAGCCATTTCCCCAAAGCTGTAGTAAACCCTGTTTTCAGTCTATGGACTGCCTTTACATGAAACTAACGTGATTGGACAAAACGCCTTTTTTCGATTTTGGAGCCAAAATTGTTTATTGCATTATTGGAATGCATTCCTCATCCTATCAGGTTTTGAGAAAGTAAAATCATAGTCATTTTTGGATTATTTGAAGAAAACAAATCAGACGCGACAAAACGCCTTTAATGCGACAGAACGCTTTTATTTTCGAAATAAATGCGTTCGTCTGTAGCCCCAAGAGATGACAAAATGCCTTCAAATTGACGAAACGCATAATATTTCCGGAATATAAGCGTTGGCTTGAGGCCGAGTGAGATGACAAAATGCCTGTTTAAGTCGAAAATTAGCTAGTGGTGCGAACAGTAGAATTGTCAGCAAGACTGGCCAGACGCTACTGGGTAAGGGTGATCACTCTGTTTGCCCATTCAGAAAAGGACCAAAGATGTAAACCTTAGAGGGCCGCAAAAGATAAGCAGTCAGAAACTTAAATACGCCGGTTGTGTCCTGACTGAGTGGCACATTTTACTCAAGTAAATTTATACCGCTGTAATTTGCAGCCACCTTTTGCGCTGTGGAATCCGTCATTATACTCACACTTTGTTACTCTTTTATGTAGCGTAAAGTAGACACATTCATTAGAAATGAAGGGGTCTGTACATTTTATTGAATATGCTCATCAAAAAGAATCGTTAGCGTTGGATCGTTTTGGCCACAGTAGTCTTCACAGTCGAGTTAGTTGTTTTATTTAGCTTTACAATTGTTCATAAAACGACCTTGGCTGAATTTCCATCTGTTAGTATTTATTCAATTGTGTAGATGTTTTGCTCAAAGAATTTCTCACACGGAAAAATGTGATCTTCATATCTGCGTTTGTATGTGCGCGCGTGTGTGTATGTTGACGTATGCGAATGTATGCGTGTGTGTCAAAGTATGATTACTGCTGTGCGTCTATTTTTTGCTCTGTGCATTTATCTCTCTCTCTCTCTCTCTCTCTTTGTGTGTGTGTGTGTGTGTGTGTGTGTGTGTGTGTGTGTGTGTGTGTGTGTGT
>JBCAUA010051930.1:0-11595 GCA_038406235.1 Peronia verruculata
TATCTATCTATCTATCTATCTATCTATCTATCTATCTATCTATCTATCTATCTATCTATCTATCTATATAAATGCATACCTGCCTGCCTGTCTGTCCGTCTGTCTATTTATACATATATCTACTTACCTGTATCCATTTTAAATCTATGACATGAATATAATACGTACAATATCATCACGTTTTCGCGACAATTACTGGCCAAATGAAGGTTAGCTTCCCTTCCTATAAGTAATGAGAGCTCGCGGAGAAAGCATCGTGTGTCATCCAATGACGTCACTGCAGTGACAGCGCTCATTACCTGTATAAAGGCTCTGTCTGAAGGTAAAAAACAAGATTTCTAGAGACTGGGATAATATGCAGAAGATGCCTTATGCTGGTTATCTATTGATAACTATTGTTTGTTTGCTTGTGTTGGGGTTTAACGAAACATCGGCACGATCGCGTCTACAGTGTTTCAAACACGGATACGTTTACACGTCAGGAAGAAGAGAGGAAAGAAAGCGGGACAGAAGACAAGAACAAGGAGAGAGAGAAGAGGTGTCTCCCCTGGAATGTCGAGGATGGCACTCCATGGGAGACATCCCACCGATGACGGGGTTACACCGCCTGAAGGTGGGAGCAGAGAACCTACTAAACACCGGGCCCTCGCTGGGGCAAATTTAGTGATGGAAACTATCAGTCGCAAAAATAACTTGTTGTCCAATAAAGATCAGTCTTCCAGACATCTTGACTGGATATTAAGGTTGCAAAGCTTTTGATGATCGTTATCATTGTAGAGATGACGCGTTGGCACTTTAATCAGTTATGACTCTGGTAACCAGCCATAGTTTTCATGCACTCACTATCGAGCGTGAATTTGTAGTCGCTTGCTGCATGCGCCAAAGTGCTTTGCCCCACTTCGCCATCTCTGTCTTATGCAAGCAGCTTAATATATTCCATTATACTGGAGTGCGGACTCGTGACGTCACGTGTGCCGAGTGTGGAGCCATGCCAGTGGAGGCAAGACACTTAGTTAGCGCCGTCGTTATTATGTTACCACGTGCACACGAACGAAATTCACACTGTCAGTATCTCATGATTGCAAATCTGTTGTATTCTGTTCTTGCTGTAGCTCTCGATTAAAAAATGAATCAGTTTGTTTACTAGATCAGAGTAGTAACTGACTACGTACGTGGTTTAGGACGTCACGCATAACATAGTAGCAACGCCAACATGGGCATGGCGTCCAGCGTTGGCACGCGAGACAAAGGGTGTTTTGTTACGGCGACGTCATTAGTCCGCTCTCCAGTATCAATAGTATGAACGCCTTGGCCTTGTGTCAGATGGAATATTACACTGCCTTATTTGTTTGTCCATTCCATGGTGTCTGTATAACGTTTTTTTTCTGTTTTTTTTTTGTTTTGTTTTCTATCTTCCCTAAGCTTCACTTGGGTGACACCCTCTATCAGGTAGTATTTGCTCATTTCGACAGACATGGTCAAGGAACATGCGTTTCTTATTTTTAATGAGTTGTAATTACTCTTTTCCAATCATCAGTTCTGATCATTGTCTCCGGCAAAAAAGGGAAGTAGCCAGATATATTTCATTCTCAGAATCGTCAATCAAATATCTCGAGGAAGTTTTAGTTCAAGTGGATTGGTAATATTGTTACCAAAATTTTATATTTTAGCATAGAAATAGAAGTGGGACACTGTCGATAGCCGTTCTGATCCGGTTGACAGTCTTAGGTCTTACTAAGTGCCAGGTGACACCATGACATTTAAGAATATAAACATGAGGGTTTCATGCAGTAAGATATTGATTACATTTCCTTGTTATGACTCCTTATTCTTTTGTTATGGCAAATGTGAACGGATTACTGCGAGAAATAAGCCTTCACAGCTATGTAAGATTGAATGAATGAAGGAATGAATGTGTAATAAATAACTATTTAAATAATAAGTAAGTTGAAGAGGAAATTGCTTGATTCAACTTCGAAGGCTACATACTGAGAACCTCAGAACATCAATTCACTGGAATGATAATTACAAGTCAATTGTACCCATTTTGTTTGCTGACCTTAATGTGGCAAAACTTGTGTGAGAGACCAGCATCTAGATTTCTAGATCTAGATCTAGATGATCGCAGCTCGACAGCTAAAGGTAGGCCTAAGTTGGTTGAAAACAATATTGTGACGTCAGACTTCCCCTCCCCCCCCCCCTCCCCCCGCCCCCCATCTTTTTTTTTTTTTTACAAAGAAAACAACGTTTGAAAACAAACGGGGAATGGTTTTACAGACTAAGACAAATGAGACCAAGAAGGAATGCCCAAGAATAGCGTAGGATACATTGCTAATAATATTCTTTCTCCCTAAAAGTTGCTCTGTGGAAAACCCGATCCGGGCACACAGAAACATGAACGCACCTGTGGACATTGGGTTCTAGTGTTCATTACTGTCTGTCCGTTCGAAGAGAGGATTTTCTTGCTAATCTTTCCAATACAATAGATCTGTTCCCACCAAGCGAAAGGCTGGAAAGGCTCAGGTCTAGTTTTAGTAGGAGGTACAAGAACTCCAAACTATTCAAAAATTTGCATCACTTTTGGGTTTAACCCTGTTACAATGGGAAGGAAATGTCTGACTTAACTGTATGCTGTGAGCTTATTTAACCTAAAAGCCATCCAAATAATAGTAGTAGTGAGTAGTGTTAATGATTTAATGACGTAGGATAAAGTATGACGTACTTCCGGGGTCACGTTTTTCCCGAAGTTTTGCGTTCAACACTAGTGGGATTTCGTGATGGAGCGAAATACACATTAGTGAGTGTTATATTTTCAGTAGGGGTACAAACACTTCGCCGGGGATTTCCAGGTCTGTTCTGTGTCGAATATAAACTATTCTGATTGAGCATCTCGAGACATCAGCTTTTCTGTAAATCAGATATGGTTTGGCTTTGAGCCAGACTGAAAGTGGTGCAGTCCATCTGAGTGAAAAATGCAAAACGTGCATAGAACATAAGCTACAACAACTGAAAGAAAAAAAGAAATAGATACAAGTTTAAGAGTGACAGACGAAAGGCAGAGAGAAAGAGAGAGAGAGAGAGAGAGAGAGAAGAAATAAAGAGGACCAGGAAGTATAAAACAATAAAATGAAGAAAGTATAAATTGTAAAGAAAATTTGACATCATTGAAAAACAAATATTTATCATCGATCGAACAATATTGGATCATTAAGACGGTTAATTTTCTTCCAATTTATTGCAGCCCTGTGTACACAATCATCTCTCTCAGTGGACCACCGGTCCAGAACCACTGGTCTGTCTTAACGTATCCATGTACAACGATCTATAAATGTGTTTCGATCAAGCGAACTGTTCGAAATTCCTGTGTATTTTTAGTAGGAGGTATCAACACTCGAAACTGTTCATTTGCCATTAACATAGGAAAACACATTTTTAAAAAAATGCACGGGACAGGTGATAGTAATCTCGGATCTCGTGGTGGAGTGGTAACAAATATCAGCGTGTGTTCTATTTGTAGCAAGGGGTACAAACACTCCGCTGGGAATTTCCAGGTCTGTTCTTAGTCGAATATAAACTACTGAAATATTCTCTATGATTTACTGTAGAGAGGGCAAGGACAGAGACTTTCTTTCTTTTTTTTTTTCACTTTTCCAGTGAAAGGATTGCTAATGCAAAATTTCCATTTCAAATATCCCCTGCAAATCCGAGGCAATGTTTGTCCTTTTGGCAGGCCGTCTGTTATCTTCAAGATCACGCTGACCCATATTTTCTAAAGAAAACAAAATAACATTTAGAAATCACGGTGACAGGGACCTTAACACGAGAAGGATTTCAAAACATCGATATGATCCAGGCAAAACACGTTTATCGCGCATGGCCTCAACGGAAAAAACAAAACAGAAATAAAGCATAAAAATGTACCCCACACTTTGAAAACTTGCTCCGGGCTAGGGAAGTTTTGAAATGCAACCTCATCAATAAGCTCTCAGATCTAAGAAATATTCTTGTCAGGTTTCCAGAGCGTAAAATTGATCTTAAGACACATAGTTGTCACTTCCCACGATCTTTCCAGCACCATCAATTTCTTTGTACAAACTATATTAAACACACACACACACACACACACACACACACACACACACACACAATGAGAACAAAAATATTTTAACAAAGAAAAGTAGAGCTTTATTTTTTACATATTTTTTTCAATGACGAAGGCGAACACGAAGAAAAAGAAGATGAGTAGAAGGAGAAAAAAAAATGAAAAAAAAAAAAAAGAAGAAGAAGAAAGAAAAAGAAGTAGAAAAGAAAAAGAAGAAAAATTAGTAATGAGAGCTCAGTAACAGCAAATCAGGAAAGGCTAGGCATGTAACTATCTGCATCTGTTGTCTTTCCATTGCTAGGAGAAAAAAAAAAAAAAAATCTTGGGATATTATTTCAGTTTCCACTATCTGGCTCCTCAGGCATGATGGGCGAAAATCCATAGCCTTGGGTTCCAAAGTGTTAATGCCCATATGTGTCACTGTTTTCTTCTCTTGTGGAGAATCATCTTAACGTCTGTATCTTTTTAAATTACCATATGTTTGATTTATGTTCTGCCTTCCTGAATTGTTTTGTTTCTTGAATTCAGTTCATTTTGGAAAAGTGTTTCTGATTGTTTTTGTTTTTTTTTCAAAAATTAGAAATAAAAATTTCGCAATATAAGTTCATTTCTTTATCTTTTTTTTTTTTCAGTCTTCTGGGACCTTTCGGTCATTTTATATCTTAAGACTACATTGTAAATCATCTATACATATTAATAGTAGTAGTCCTTCGAGTCCGAAGAAGTCGTTTCGTTTTGTCAGCTCATCTGTGTTTTCGGAGGTGGCTGCACAACACCAGGCTGGAGGCGCAGAGTCTTGAACAGTGGGGACACCTGAAGTCCGTAGTTTGGATCACCGCTGCTGATGCTCTGTGGCGTTGATCTCTGGCGGCAGTGAGCTTCTGGCGACGAGCAACCTCGAAGGTGACAGTAACTTTGTGGATGGTGGCTCCCCAGCCTGATCAGTCATTGGCACAGTCTTCCAATTCCTTTGGTCTAAGTTCACATCACTGAAGATTGGCTTTGACTGTGTCCTTGTAGCGCTCTTTTGGGTGACCATGGTTTCTCTTTCCTTTTCCAAGTTCTCGGTACAACAAGCGCGTTGGCATGTGGTGTTCTTCCATGCAGATGGCGTGTCCCACCCATTCGACAACTAACGCATAGGTGAAAGGGCTAGGGACTAATGTCAGACACTGTAGCAGGAAGACGTCTTTCTTTTTCATCTTTCTTGGAATTTCCCGGCCCAGCCACCATTTATATGACCACGGACTGGGAGTGAAGTATATATTGATGATTTCTGACAATTAACGCATAGGTGAAAGGGCCAGGGATTAATGTCAGACACTGTAGCAGCAAGACTTCTTGTGAAGCGCCGCTTCTTTGCCCAGAAGAAGAGGAGACTAGGAGCAGGTCGGCTCGGAACTTTTTTGTTGAGATTTTAAGATAGAGTTAAAGTTGGAAAGTCGGAGCTCGAGGAACAAAATACTTTGGTTATGGCAAATTTCTCTAGGAACTTTCAGTTCTGTAGACCACGTCAGTAGGAAAATCAAGTTGAGTTTTTTTTTTTTTTTCCCGATCTTGTTTTTATTGGTCATTTTATAGCTATTTGTCTCTTTGAGAGCTGTCACTGGTTTTGACCTTCACGACAAATTTCAAGAATCTCTTTCATTGACATTGTTTCCTCAAGTGACTTTTATTAATCAGTGGCAAGGGGTATTTGAATATGTAATACTCAGAACCATTGAAAACCCTTTGTTTTTTGCTCTAGAAGACTGGTTACAGGCATATTTGAAATCAATTTCTACAGTTTGAAAGTGTTAACAAAAGGACAATTTCTTTGGATTAGTGGCAGCAACCATGTATTTTCCAGCGAACTCAGCACAGTGCACTAAGGCTGTTTGAATTGAGGTCACAAACTATCTTGCACTTCAAACGTCAGGTAGCCCGCAGTTCGACAGCCTGAGATCCGTCATTGTGAAAGTATGTAATTTTGAACATACAGTGGGCAGGGAAGATATTGGAAGAAACGTTTAGTTTACTTATTGAAAAGGTCCTCAGGGATGCCAAATGTCCCACTTTAGAAGGGTTTCCTACTTTTTGGCTGTCAGTAATTTCTCTGTTGTCCCAAATCCGGTATTATTTACCATTAAAGTACTTCAATTTTGTCTATTGCTAAATAATATACCAGTACCCTTTCTTACTTTTTCATGTAGACAGATTGACATCCCCGGGTCCCTAGGAGGAAAGTTACCGATTTTTGTTTATATCCTTTCAAACCTAAGAAAGGAGAGTTAGTACGGTTGTTAGTGTGGGCCCAGTTTGGTGACAGGAATATTTGGGTTAGGTTATCGGAGAAGTTTGGAACTGGCAAAGATCTACTTTTCATTCCCCCCCCCCTTTTTTTTTTTCAGTTTTGCCTACCTTGGCTTCTTCTACGTGCATATGGAGCCTCCGAAATATATTCGCTGTTACCGAGAAGGCTAGACATCAGGCTTCCCTACACGCGAAACCAGAAAACTGTTAAATTAAAATCGTTAAACAACAACAACAAAAACAGTCTAATCCCCCCTCCTCCTCCCCCTGCCATCCCCCAATCGAATTCGAACCCATATCGTTTTCACTGAGAAGGAGACACCTGTAACCCATTTGCCAGGCGCCCTCCAAGTCCTCGAAATGTTGAACCACATTTTTACCACTCACTCGCTGCTGCCTGCCCAAGTCAGAACCTGAAGTTAGGCTGTTGCATCTCAGATAAGGAGGGGAAATTTCCACCCTTGGTCAAAACTTGAGTTCTTTAGGAATGAGATGCCGTCAACAAAATTGTCACGAACTTTGAATATGAATGCGTGTAGTTGTGACGTTGTAATAGATTTGTTTCGACTAAGCAAACAGCTGGAAATCCCCATCTAATTTTAGTTGGAAGGGCACAAATACTCAGCACCGTTCACTGTCATTGACATGCAAAAATATATAAAAATGCGCGGGACTGGTGACAACTATTCTCGGATCTCGTGGTAGAGCGGTAACAAACATCGGTGAGTGTTCTATGTTTGACAGAGGAGTACACTCCATCAGGGATTTCCAGGTTTTTGCTTAGTCGAAGATGAACTATTGGTAAGCAGGCGGTGGATACGGACGCGACACACACAGGAACGGAGAAATAAGAACAGGAATCCTCGACGTCGAAATGATGCAGAATTGTTTGCAGGTGCTTGGCAGTAATACAAACTTCAGGGCAGCTGTCTAACTCCGCAGCACACGATCACTGCATTCTATTTCTTGCTGTCCCCTATGTTGTTTTTTCTTAAGCCTTTCAATCCTAAGAAAGTAGGATTATCTCGGCTTTTAGAAGTTGCCAATTTGTGCTGAGAAATTTGTGGGTAGAAATTTGGAATTTGGAAATTTTTGCCCCCACAGCGGCACTCAGTCTACTCTTCCATCGATTTTGAACTGCCAAGGATTCTTTAACATGCATAACGTACACACGGGACCTTCGAAATATATTGGCCCTTATCTGAGAAGGCTAGACGTCGGGCTTCCCTACCCACAGGAAGCCAGGGGACCGTTGAGTCTCTGAAAAAAATCGGGTTTTCGATCTTCGATCATCCCCCGATGTAGAACCCGCGAGTCGATCCCGGCCTGTTTTCACCATGAGCAGACGCCATACCCACTGAGCCACTGTGTCCTCCCTGCTGTCCTCCATTCCGGCTGGGGCCGCTATAAAAAATTATACAGACACCAGCCAGTCCCAAATACTCTCTCTCTCTCTCTCTTGAACTCTCTCGAACTGACCAGTCTTCACTACATCTCGACGCAGTACCCAGACTTTACAGAGTCCACACACACACACAAGGTCTGACCAGAGCCGTCTAGACCTCTCTCGAACCCACGCGTACTAACTGGACCAGCGCTACACACAACACACACTCGCACGGGCCTAGTTTGAACACGACCTCTCTCGCATCTGCGCTATACACAATGCACACTGGTATGGGCCCAATATGCACAATCACGGTTCGTTAGTTAAAACAGGGAACTTTTTTTTTATCAGTTTGAAAAATAAAAATGCTTTATTAGCTCACCTTTAATAAATAATTCACACAACCTTTACCATGATGACTTCTCTATTGCGAGATAATTCAAACCCATGTTGTGGGTAGTATTGTTAAACAAAATTAACACATTTTCAAACTTGTGGGGGAAAAAAAAGGTCCATCGTCCATGGATCCATATTAACGCCTATTCTTCATGTTGACTTTCAGCTTTCTTGTAATGTTGCTTGGCGTTAGCAGTGGGGAAAAAAAAAGCTTGAAAGGCAAATACCAACCCAGCCAAGTATTGAGATTAGCAGTGCATTCATTATTTCTCAATGCATTATTTCCAAAGGATGTAATTTCCGTGCTTTAGAGGGAGGTTATTTCCCGACCAGATGTGTGGCGGGCGGAGCTGTGGAATTGTGAGGTCCAGAGCGGGGGTTGTTCGTACGTGCACACCCACTCAGCAAAATGTGGAAGACTCTGGAAAATCGAAGATAGTTGTTTTGTTCGAGGTCAAAAACTTGGAAGCTTGAACACGTGCACTTTTTTCCGTTAGTTAGTTAGTTAGTGTGCGTGTGTGCGCGCGCGCGCGCGTGTGTGTGTGTGTTTTGTTTGATGTTGTTGTTGTTGTTCTTTCGAGTTATACATACTTTGTTTCCCTACCCAACCATTGTCTCTCTTCGTTCGTTCCCACAAAAAAAAAAAAAAAGAAAAAGAAAGAAAGAAAAGTATGCTTCAGTGGCATATTGACAGCGAGATCTCCTTTTCATATAAATATGTCAATCGTATTCAGACATCATAAGTTTTTTTGTTGTTGTTGTTGTTTTTCATCCCTTTGCCAGTCGTTGCTAAGGCTGTTATTGGTGTGGTGGTGGCCCACGAATGTTAGTGTGGAAACTACCATTCAGTTCTTGGAATTTGTTATAAATGGTCTTGGAAATCCACGTGGGAAAGTGGAGGGGGATGTATGTGGCTGAGGAACCAGTTGTCTGCCATTGAGTGAAAGCGTCGCAGGTTCGATTCCCTATGGGAAAGGTTGGCATTTACTGCCTTTCTTCAGTGGTTCGACTGCCCGACCTCTAGCCTTCTGAGATAACGGTGATTATATTTCGGAAGTCCCATGAGCACGATATACTCGGCAATTAGAAATGAGATAAAGAGTGGACAGAGCTGCCGTGCAAACTTTTTCAAAATTTCAAATTTCTATCTAGAGAATTGTTCTTATGATTAAATTGGGCATACACAATAGTCGAGATAGTGCTACGGTACTCTTTGGATTGAAAGGCCGCTTAGATTTACTTGAATAGAAATCTGTTTCCAAGTTCTTGGCTGGCACCACCGAAGTTTATGGTGTAGACCGGGGATTCCAAACCAGTGGGTCGCAAAGCCTTGACGTGGGGGGGGGGGGGGGTGCGTTTGTTTTGTGTTGGAATTTAACTGTCGGTACAGCAGCACGACAACCGCCATATAGATTTGTTTCGACCAAGCGAACGGCTGGAAATCCCCCATTTAATTTTAATAGGCTAGGGGGCACAAACACTTGAAACTGTTCACACTGACATTGAAAAACACATAAAAATGCACGGGACCGGTGACAACTGTTCACATATCTCGTGGTGGAGCGGCAACAAATACCATGGAGTGTTCTATTTTTAGCAAGGGGGTACAAACACTCCGCCCGGGATTTCCATTTTTTTTTTTTTTTTGCTTAGTCGAATATGAACTATTGTGCTTAATACGGTGGGTAAATTTAGACGTTAAAAGACTGATTAAATATACAGATAAAATGTAACGCTGAGCAGATAACGCGTGTGTGAGTTATAAAAGAATATCAAAATGTGTACACAGTATAAATTTGGGTAATCAAATATTGTATAGGAAAACTAAACAGATGGATGTTAGCCATTTTGCTGCGTCTAATGGGAATGTCAGCATGCCTATCAATTTATGTGTGACGTAGTGATGTTAGAATTTGTCGTGCGGACCCGGCCTGGCATGAAAAGCTTAGGATGACCTCTGTTGCAGAGGTTCAATGTCATTAGGTGACATTGGGAGTGTCTGTATGTATGCCTGTGAGTGAGTGTGCCAGTGTGTATAAAATGGAAATCAAGTTACTGATAGTAGAGAGTCGTTTGAGTTTCAAGCGCTTGGAAAGGGGAGCCACGGGTGCAAAAGCCTTGGGAACCACTGCTGTAAACTGTACTGTTCTTTCTGTTTGGGCGAGAGGGGATGGTGGGTGTGAGAGAAAACGGGGAGGGAGGGAAGAGAAGGCGGAGGCCTCCGAGACCGTCAGTCTCTGGATAGTTCAGTTGTCTCTAAGTTTCATGAGCGAAGAAGTCGGACACCCGTCTTAGGGTGAAAAGTTGTTAGAGCGACTTAAAAGTCGTTCGCCCGACAAATTAAGTTTGGCGTGAATGACAATTGATGATAAAGGGAGATTTTGTACATTCTATCGTGAGAGCGATTTCCTTATAACGATTTCGGTGGAACAACTCGTGTGGTGTGAGCACGTAATTATTCAGATATTGCGGAGCTTACATTCATGTGTTGTTGTTTTCATTGCACTTGTTGACAGTTAGAGTCTAAACCTACATTTTGAATGAACAGGCGAATCGTCCCAGCTTGACTGCCTTGTCATCGCGTTATTTAATGTTGAACAGTCGGTCTTTCCTTGCCTGAGACAGAGATATCGATAATGTGAGTGAGGGCCAAATACAAAATAAATAAATAAATAAATAAATAAATAAATAAAGTTTAAGGGGCTAGTCACACTCTAGAGGTGACATTGACACAAGGCACAAACAAAAACAAAACAAAACAAAGCTGACATTTAATTTAGATAATGGAGAGGAAAGGGTATATTTCAAGCCTAAAAAAAAAAAAAAAATGAAAGGAAGTAACTCATTATTTTATCAGTGAAAATTGATCTTACAGAGTTTGTAAGCCCCTTCTTACAACTTCCACCAGACCAGTTTGAATGAACCGAAATATGTTTTAATCGTAATATTATGCCTGGTCCCTAAAATTATGGTTTCAGCGTGTTCCACTGTGTTTTCAGAATTTACTGCGGGCCAATAAACACTGGCCCACTGGCCACAGTTGGCCTACGGGCTGTAGTTTGGACACTCCTGAGCTAGACCCACCATCCCTATTCTGTAAGTTTCTAACACTGTGCGATGGTCTCGTCCTTTCATTTTTCTTTCCCCAACATCGTCTATCCCCTTTACCGATTCCCACCGTGAGCTGGCTTTGTCTTTGTTGCCCCAATGTTACTCTGATGTTTTAGCCAATCATTTCTAGAACCCCAGTTCTTTGCCTGGGGAATGTTGTTGTCATGCAATATAAGGCCGAGCTATGTAGTGCACATAGTTGAGGAGACGCAGTGGCTCAGTGGGTTTGGCGTCTGCTCACGGAGCGGCCGGGATCGACTTGCGGGTTCTGCATCGGGGGATGACAGGACACGAAGATCGAAAACCC
>JBCAUA010051940.1:0-11594 GCA_038406235.1 Peronia verruculata
TGATTGTTAGTGTGAGTGATATAGATGTTTGAAAACTATGTATAGAAACCTACATTTCTGCCCCTAATTAGTTAGATTATTAATTATATCTCAAATTTCCTACGCAGAGGCTCTTCAGTTTTTGTATGACTGTCATCTTCTACATTTAAACTCTTAATCCTCTAAATTTCATATCCTCTTCACCACTACTTTTAAAACTATAGCGGTGAGAATATCAAGACAAAATTTCTCTAACGGGCAACAAATTAAATAGTGTTTGATATCTTTCCCGTGTGCCTACAATGGAAGAACATTCATTGGACACATGCAGGGCTATTCTGAATGAAGTGCTTAGAAGAAAAATGTGACTCAAGACAAAGAAATATGCACATAAAAAGAAGAAGAAGAAGACACTGTGTGTGTGAGGCAGTGAAAAAGGACATTAATTTTGTTTTTTCCATTGATACAAGAGAAGACGAAGATGGGACCCACTCTAGGTATGCCAAGTTTATCTCTTCTCTATTAGAGATATCAAACGCAGACAAAGCACTGTTGCACTTAAAGAGCCAAAGAACTAACTGAATAGATTATGATATCTGGTGTGCTTTTGGTAGTTCAGAAACATCTCAACCCTGTTCCGTGTGTACTTATAATGCACAACTAAGACTATGTTGTGTCACAAGGAAACGGAACACTGCAGAGTGAAAGTGTAATAGTGTTGGATGGTGCACAGAGCACTGAAGAAATATCGGGTGATGGAGAATACCAGTATGTATACCATTATATTTTACAGGACCTCATTCTGTTTTTTAATCCCTTCAACTATTCTACAGCCTCAAAATTTCTGAAACCTTCCACTTTCAACATGTGAATGTGCAAGATCACAACACATTAAACAGCTATACACCACAACTGATGACAATCATAACAAAGTTAAAGACAGGCCTCTGACAAACGATGAAGAAGGGTTGTTCACTTTTGTCATGAAAAAAAAAAGAAATTAATAAATAAAATAAAATAAAATGATAATTAAAAGTAACAATAATAAAATAAAAAATAAAAAAATAATAAAATAAAAATAATAATAATAATAATTAAATAAACAACAACCAAAAACAGAAAACTAAACCAAAAACAGAAAACTAAAGGCTGGTACCCGCTGGAGAATTATGAGGTGCAAAACAAAGGGACAACCTCTGGTAATGAGCAAGGTACATAATTATACAGAAAACAGTTACCATTTCATATCAAAGCTTGAAAAACAGGCCAGTGGCATTCATAATGATTTGGAGAAATTGATGTTCATAGTGAATTCACCTCTCCATCAAGTCAGCCCAATGCTTCGTGTAACAGTTCCAACTATATCAATCAAAGAAAAGGCCACCAAAAGGGAGTTATTGGATCAGGATTGGCTCTTTGTCTCACACACGTAGTCTATAGGAGAAAGTACGAAATGGTGTTTATAATTGAATCTGAAGTCTTCAAAGTAATAAACAATCATGACATGGAAATGTTAGGTGATTGTTTTCTTTATTTTAGTGAAAGATAAAAATCTAATAATACGTATGGAACTTCATTTGACCCTGGAGTATCATTTTTTTGAATGGATTAAAAACAGCAACATAAGGGTGACAATTGCCGTGGATGCATTATTTTCAGTGACGAGGATACTAAATTTGGCTTATTTATGCATCGAGGTATTGTCTATAACGTCATGAAACAAAAATTTGATCTGACGTGTGGTTGTGTAATTAACAGCAATTGAATGTATCACTCATAATTACATATTGAGATGAAAATTAGCCCAACTTCAGAAGAGTTTTCCGTCAAAAGTATTTAAGCTAGAGGTTTGGTTTTTTCACGAAACATTACAATCACTTAAGCTTAGTACAGTCGAAAAGAAACCATTCTTGCATTCCTTAACATAAAGGAGTAATTTAATGAAGAGACAGCCCTATAAATCAGTCTATTTTCCCGCCACGGCGCAGCGCCCGCGAGGTAACCCGACACCCGTGACCCCGCTTGTGGTTTCGGGCCAAGCCCAGCGCAACTAAAGTGCCACGCTTGTGACGCCGTGTCCGGCACGGCTTCTGACTCATTTGCCCTGACACAAGACATATTGATTGATATATTAGTTGGTCTATTGATAGATTGATTGACCAGCAGATTGCTTGGTTGGTTAGTTGGATGGTGATACATTGTCTGGCTGATTGTTTGACTGACTGATTGATTGATTGGTTGGTTGTTTGATTGATTGATTGCTTGCTTAGTTAATTGATTGATTGCTGACTGACTGACTGATTGAGAAAGGAATAGTTTATACTGTTTAGAAAGGAATAGTTTATACTGTTTAGAAAGGAATAGTTTATACTGTTTAGAAAGGTAATACTTCTAACTGTTGAATATTTTTGTGATTTTTAGCACTGTGAAGGTAGAGAATGAGACAGAGGGAGGGAAAACTGGAGGTGATGTCATCGAGGAACAGCCAAAGGAGTTTGAACCAGAAAACAAACCAGAAGCCCAAGCCGTGCCTGAAACAGAGAAAAAAGATGAACCGGCAGCAGAGAAGGTGAGCTGGCTATCTAAGATGTACTGGGAGGATTTGGGAAAGGTCCATAATAGATGATATACATAACATGAATGAGCAATTTTTACCATCAACCAAATTACTTTCCTTTGCCAAGTAAAAAAGAGAGGTGACATGATAAAATCAGGTGCTCGTCAAAGTTAGGTGACTGGAGAAATCACATGTTTTTCAACAATGAACGAATTTTAATTCAATTTTCTCTTCTTGACAGAACCCTTCTATTATGGCTAAAATGAACACTTGCAGTCATTCTATGATTGTGACAGTGAGAGATGAAACAGAGAGAAGGTCCAATGAGATAAGATTGAATAAGTAAAGAAAAAATTACAAATGGAAATGCAAACAGAACTGAATGATGAGTTCTAGGATTTGAGATGTTTGAGAACTTTTGATTACATCCATTGTGCTGTGGTATGGAAGAAACTAGACCTAGACTTAAGAGGCACTGTATAGTCTTTTTGAAGTTTATTTATTTTTTTTATTTAGTTATTTATTTCTTTAAATATTTTCTAATGGGACACTGAAATAATCAGCATCACAAAGCCAAACTTGTAAAAATAAAAGGGAGCATAGTATAAACAAAAAAATAAAAAGATAAAAAAAAAAAAAATTAGAAACTCGATTAAGCATACACCTTAGATGAGATGGTCTATTATGGTGGGGTTAGGTGGGATGGGAAAGGATGAAACAAGATGGAATTGGCTTATTTAGATAGGAATAAAATGGGATGAAATGTATTGGACATGGATTTGTTTAGGTAGAATGAGATAGAGTGGAGTACTATGAGACATGAGATGGACAAAATATGATGGGTTATGGGAGGATGAGGTGGAACAAGTAGAATGAGACAAGGTGAAAGTGTAGGGATAGTATAGAGACGAAATGGGGGATCGTTGTGCCCAGCCCTATTTCTTCCTTTTGCCAGACAAAGGAGATCTTGAACAAGCAGTGTAAAGAAGAAAAAATCACTCTTAGTGCTCTTTTCTTGAAAAATATGCCATGAAACATCAAGAAAAAAAAGTATTTAGAGAATGTTTCTTCTTATTGTTACTATTTTATCAAATTTTTTGGTGATCAGTCTTTTGCATGAACTGAAGTAAAAGGATTTTTTTCTTTTTTGTATGCTTGCTCAACACCTGTTTTGTCTAGCAATCGGAAGTAATAGGGCCATTCACAATATCTCCTGTTGAACAGGGTGTAGAAATGTCGCTGGAAGACATGAAACCAGAAGAAAAAAATTGGAACAGAATAAGATCAAATTTAATTGAAATTAATCGAATAAGATGTGCATTTTGACAATATCCTTTATCAGTGAATGTGGATTAAATTATGAAGTCAGGAGATATAAAATGAGAGAGAGAAGGATTAGAGCAGAATGGGGTCAGATTTTATTGATGAGAGGTGAGATGGGATATGTGACCTAACAAACCGCATTTCAGCCATGAATGATTTATGTTCTGTTTCCAGCCAAAGGATTTGAGCACCCCTGCCCCCACTACTGAGATCAAAATCACCCCAGAAACACCAGAGAAACCAGAGAATCCACCAGCCTAAACCAACAGTGAAAAAACATCACATTAGAGTACTACACTATACAGAGGGGAAAGTGACATCGTTTGATGTGGGATTTTGTTTACAGCAAAGGAAGAGTGGTCATTTTTTAACATGTGGGAAATAGGGTGCCCACCAGGTTTTTACATGTATATGTATTTTTTGACATAGGGTTTGTTCAAAATAGAACGGAAACAGTTGTCATTCTTAGCTTTTTGGAAGGAGCGTGCCAGATTTTATTGTTGTGACAGGACATAGTATGTTTCAGATTGGCATTTGATCATTTTTATATAGATAAGAGTGGCACTTAACGTTGTATGAATCAGAATACCAAGATCGAAATATTCATTGCTTGTATGTCCAGCACATGAAAGTGGGCTTTGGTCATGAAAATTATCATGAATTTGCAAATGATTGTCACAAGCCATTATAAAGGTCACCTAGATATATTTATCTAGTTGGGAGTCAAAGCGAAAAGAAGAAATTTTGCTCCAGATCAACTTTTTATGTAGAAAATACCATCATGAATTGGATGCTTGGACAAAGTGAAAGATTGTGATGAGTTATAGTTATATTTTGTCTGCAGAAGATCAAAGTCTCTATTTAAGAAACAAAATCTTCATTTCTCATATATATATATAAAATATAAAGACTTTGCCGTTTTTTCTTTTAGTCCATGCTTTACAGCTAAATAGTCTGCACAGCAGCTTGCTCCATGTGTTTGGAAACATCAGTGTAGCTCTCATATCTAAACCAGTTGACTGTTTCATAGCACTGATCAGCTGCAGCTTAAACTGCATTATAATTATGACACTGCTTTTTGATAGTTCAGTTTTTATTTTCTTATTCAAATGTCAAAAATAAGAGTGCATGGGCTTGTGAAGTACTGTTTGCTTAATTTCATTTTAGATTTGTTCAAGAAAGCGATGAAGAATGATGAAGGAAGTGATGAAGAATGTGGCTAACATTGTCAGAACTGGCAAATTTAAAATAAACATGTAGACAATGGAAATGAAAAAAAAAAAAAAATAGGAGAAGAAAAGAAAGGTTGGGAGCATGGCTTGGTTTCACAAATGAAGACAGAAAGTGTGTGTCTGTGCCTTGTGTATGTGTTCACAGAGAAAACAGATAACATGCCTGCCCAGCTAAACCTGTGTGTTCCACAGCTGTGTTTTGGCTGGTGATTAGAATATCTCTTGCTGATTCACCTCAGAGAACTGGAGGATATTTAGAGTGTTCCAATTTTGATATAAACTTTAATTCCTGATTAGTTTTGTAGGGAGAGATATGAGACTGCACATATTGCTTACAGAGATAGTGCAACTAAGGTCAAAATTAAAGTATCACATTTATTGACTTGCAATATGGCTTCTTTGTTCTCAGATAATCAGGCTACCTCTTTCTGCTTACTGCATACCACTAAATTTAGTTAGCTACACCCATCCTCCCAAGGAGTCATAGCATATTAGTCAAAACAAACATAGGATATGTGTCAAAAGTTGTGTTTACCTCGAATTTCTGATTATCTGTGTTCTGTTTACTTTTTGCCGTTGCCTCTGCAGCTATTGTTTGACGGGTAGTTGACTGAGCTAGTCATGTGATCTATCACTTCTGATGCATTTCTTTTTTTTCTCCCTCTGGCAGCAGAGATGGTTGGTTGCCTTGTCCTCAAGATGTATGGTATATTAGGTGAACTCTGCTATAAGGTTTCCAAAAATTGAAAAAAATTTAAAAAAAAAAGAAAAAAGGATATTATATTGATGAAGTTTAAAGAACAAAGAAAGAAAGAAATTGTCTGCACTATCCAAAAATTCTTACAAAGTGGTGAAAAGTCATCTTTGCTCATTTTTCTGTTGGATTATTCTTTTCTGCCTGGTTCATCACTGTATTGACTGGGTGAGATTTAAATTGGTCATAGGAAGATGATGGAAGAGATTTCCTGGTCTGTCTTCAGGGTTTGATAGCTTTCACATGACCACATAGTGTTCTATTTTTTTTTTTTTTACTGAGGATTGGGTAATAAAACTTCCACTGAGAGTTGAATCAAAAGATTTCTGTTCAATAGTACCACATGTTTCTTTCTCTGTCACAACAAAATCCATCCAGGACTTCAATATTTAAGTCTTCAATATTGTATGGTCACAAGCTTATGCGACGAAGAATGCGCCCCGTACAAACAGTAGCCTATCGAAGATAGTTAAAGTGGAGTAATCAGAATCTTGAAGAACAAGATCGTTTACCAGTGCAGCAAGTCTAATTACTCGTCTGGTCATGTGATCTGTTGTTAGAGAGATTAGAACTGAACAAATAATCCTAGGGGGTTAATAAAAGCTCTGCATGTGTTAACAAAGAAAGTGAATGATCTGGGACTAGAACAATGTTTTAACGACAGTGCACTTCATTTTTAATTGTGATCTTTGGTTCTGAGGATGATCTATATGCCATTTATCCACAGCTCCCTGAGAAAGCGTGATATGTGCTGTTCTTATCCTAGTTCACAAGGCAACACATCTTGTTTTTTCTGTGTGTGCTTGGTGTTTAGCTCATGTATGTGTGCAGGCTTTGATGTCATATTTGTGTTATGAGCCATGACTTCCATTCATAAATCTGTTTCTTGCTAATTGTGTTCCCCTGTGATGTACATCAGATTGCTCATTATTTCCATATGTTGTCAATGTAACAGGGCATATTGACTGAGAACAGCCTCTTCAGGCAGAGTGACAATTTTGAGAGACTTCAAGAAGCACATTGTGTTATATCAGCTAATTGTTGAAGAACATTTTTCAGTATGGTATTACAAAAGTAGCAAAACAGGTTTACCATGAGAATTTGGGGCGCTATATTCTTGTGCAGCAGTTGATGATTCAGTGCTGAAAAATAAATTTTGAATGATTCCATATTCAGGATTGAGAAGGATGTGCCCAGGAACGTATGGACTTGTTCATAAGAAACTGTCATTTTGTGAGCTTTGTTATATACTATTTTTTTGTCATTTGTTGTTGTTGTTTTCATTTAATGTTCATGTACGAGGTCCCCACTCATTTTTTTTTTCTTTCAGTGAGGGTGAATTGTTCATTTACATTGCCGCTGAATAACTGGATATTTAAATTCATGTGTCACAAAATGATACTGTGCGACAGATGTATTATTTTTACATATTTCTTAGATTTGCGCATCTGTTATATATCCTTGTCTTGATTTTATGGGTACATTGGTTTGTTTTGCTGGAGGAGGACGTGTTTTTGTCAGCAGGTTCAGTTAGACTTTATAATGTAGATATCATAATGAATAGCAAATGTGGCATAAAATGATATCCTATTTGTTTCCAACAGAAGAAACAATTTTAACTATATGGTGAATTTCACCTGGTAAAAACTAGTCAGAGATTCAGCAAGACAGCAATCAGTTGTTTTTTTTTTCTTGCACAATCATGAATCAAATATTTTACTTTTGATTAATTTATTTGTTAGTATTTCAGTCAAGGAGTATTGTCTTCATTTTACAAGAAGCAAACATAAGGAATTCAGACGCCTTCTGTTCACATTGTATGCTCATTATTTTTTTTATAAGCTATTGTAAATTTCATCACACGTTTATGTATTTTGGATGCACAAATTTACTTTCACACAAGCCTCAAGGCAGATGAGTCAGTCATACACAGTATTCTAGGATCATAATAATAACATTTTGTGCCATTGTCTACTTATGATTTATGTAGTGGAGTTCATTTACATACACACAGCCCTCCTTCCCCCATCCAGCTGCCTTCCAAACCAGATGAGATCAGTGATCATTGTTGACTTATGAGCAGATTTAGCTACATGCTAAATTTACTACAGATTGTATTGTATAATAAGTCTGAATGATTAAATGAAAATTCTAGGGCTTAGAATATGTCTATGTGTGGAAAGAGTTAAACATACATGTATTACAAAGGTTTAGTGCAATTTGATCTACATATATAACAGAACTTTTGCTGAATGAACAAAATACCACAGTGCTTTTTTGAATGCAGTGAAGAAGGTGGGAAATAGCAAGTACTGACTGATTATAATCTTTGGACTGGTTAAAGATGCTCTTGAGCAAGGAACTCTAACACTAAAATCTTTGTGGAGTTTGAAGATATGTCTGTTAATTTTGCCTGCCCACAATCCCTATCCCTCCCATTCTCTTTGACTCAAACACATTGTCACATCACGCAAAGCTTTGATTTGTTTGATTTGATATTTGATATTGCACACGCTTGATGATGATGAATGGGAACAAAATGCTGTTGGGAGAATTCCATATTTCATGTTCTGTTCTGTTTTTAATGTATTATGTTCGGGAGAAGGAGATTACGTCGATACCATAAATGGTGGATGCTCTCAAAAGAAAGAAACACTATCCTAAAACAGATTCATGCAGTCCAGTTTCTGTATATTATTACAGTCTTTGATATTGAATATTTTGAAAATAATGAATGAAGGTGGACTATATAGAGATAATTTGACTTTTCTCTATATGATCTTCAAATGTTATCCTTGAAGTATGTTTTCCTCCAGAGGTTGCTTGAAAGTATAGATCAGGTGAAACTCTCATAGGTGATAAGTAAGATCAACTGAGAATAGGAAAAGAGGAAGTTTAAATGGCAAGGCAGTCCAGGTGTATTGTCTAGTCCACCATATAGTCAATGAAGACAAGGGTGTGCATTAAAATTTCTTGTTACAGGGGGATTACATCATGCTCAAAATTGTGTTAGCCCATCCATAGGAAGATAGTAAGAAGGTAGGAAGAAAGTTAATGACAATTGATATCGACTAATCAAACGAGTGAAAAAAAAAATCAAGGAGATTGTAGAACAGGCATGTTCATATTGTCGTAATCAGATCTGGCATCAAAATATATGACAGAGGTCACATTATGTTATGGCTGAGTTATATAACAGCACTGTAGCAGGAGATATCCTACATAGACATTCAAGTTTATTTACAAATCGTATGTTTTATCTCTCTTTGGCCATATGTATGTCATTTTTATGTTTTTATGGATATATTTGATGATATTGGAATCTCTGAAATATTAATGTTAAAGATAGATTTGAGTTTTATGGTAGTGATCATCAAAGGTACAAAAATGCTATCTATTTCCCAGCTCACAACTGCTAGTTCAGTTGATGAGAAAATAACAAGGAAGCCATACTTACATGACAAAAATTGTTCTAGTATTTGTGTAATTCATCATGTATAAATCATTGAAAACATTCCATGATGTTGTACAAATAAACAGTGCATCTCAGATGCTGTATACGTCCACTGTGACAAGAGCAAGCCATGATTAATAACATGCTGTTTTTTTACTGACAATTTCAGAAGGAGATAGCTCAAAGACTCTTTATCTTTATCTGTCTACATTTTTCTTAGCACTTGGGTGTGAGTTGATGGTTCTATCTGAGCACAGTCAGTGTATGAGAACTAGACCTTGCCACATACAAAAATAATAGAGAAAAAAATGTTGGCAAGTTTATTATTTTTTTTTTTAACTTTTACACTCAGTAGTACTAATGAAGAAAAAATATTTTAAAACCAAAGAAGAAGACTTGAGATTCAGTTGAAATCACACAAGTAGCTTGTTGCAATCTGTATCTTCAGCAGGAGAATCAAATCTTTTTTTCTCAAATGATTACATGTGATCTGCAATAGAGAATGTACTTGACTGTGCTCTGATATTGTCCATGAAGCATTCATGGTTTCCTGCCATCCTTTTAGCATTAGTGAATTGAGACATTCTTGTGAAATCATGATCTTTCCATCGAGTGGAGTGTGGCTATATTGTATATTGCTGTATTGTAATAGAGAAAAAATATACAGACTGGTCTAGTCTATTACCATGCTGAACCACTGTTTTCAGTTAGTATAATCAAATCTTACATAAAAGAGAACAACTCTGCACAGAGTAAAATTTCAAAACTTTCTTAGCTTTAATTATGGTTAATATAATTAAATTTTCACCTGTGTTTAACAATATTGAATTTTTATTTGTTTATTTGTTTTTAAGGTAACTAGTATGACTGTTCTCTTGTACAATCCGCAGATCTACTTATCCCTTATCTTTGTTGTATTTGTCACAGTTCATTGTTTGAACAGTTCAGAGTGGTGGCTTTTTTTTTTATCCCACTCTGGAACAATCACCACTAGAGTATTGCATTCATATTTTTATACATAACACATTTATTATGATTAATCAAGCTTTAAATTGTCACTTTTTTTCTTTTTGGTCTTAATGCTTTTTTCCTTGAAATATAATTTTCAGTTGTGGCTGATATTAATACAATTGCAAACATCTGGACACTGCTGCTAAATTGGAATAAACTATATTGTGCTCCCTACCATGTTGTAATACCGTAACAGTTGAACCACTCACAATTATGTGCCACTTAAGATTAACTTTTTACCAAGACAGTGCCATTCTATAGGGCATCTATTAAGAGGATGCAATTTTATCAATACTACATCATGCCCAGTGCTGACTGCACTGATATCTCATAGATAATTATCAAGAACCACAGGGGAAATACAGAAACTATCCAAGATTAATCTTTAATTTATCCATTGGAATGATTCTTTACCTACTCAACTGGAGCTCCATGAGAGGTGTTATTATTCCGCAGTATGTCTGAAGAAATATGTATTTTAGAACCCGTCTCTGAATATACCCAGATCACCATGATCATTCAACTATGGCCCAAACCACTTTTGACAAAATCGCCAAAGACCATTTTGGGCAAAGCCAAAACTATGATTTTAACAGCAGAAAAAAGCAGCAGTAAATTGGCAAAACAAAATCATGAATGATCATGACGACATGTGTGAGGATTACATTGCACCATGTGCAAGTCTGAGGATACTAAATCCATCACTTATTCTTTGTAATAGATGATGAGTAGCATAACTTTAAGTGTGCACAGAGTGTCTGTATGTCAGGTTGCTATGGTGGAATCAAGCTTTTATATGATGATGTATTTGCCTTTTCGTCTCTTTCTTCCTTTTCTGAGAAAATCACTTTTGCTCCCTTTTCAAGTTATTCTTGCCCCTCAACTATATACACAATATACATCTTATACATATTCACTGTCTTGCCAGATTTTTTTGTAGTGTACACTTAGAAACAGATGGTATCAACACTCAAAACAGTGTCCCTTCTTCCTCTAAAGATATTTTAAAAAAATTTTAAATCTTACCAATATTCTTTGCACAAATTTTAGTTCATACATACATATTTAACTCACTCAATGTCAACCATTTTTCAAGCTGATATTCCCTTACTGCCAACGTTTTGATGGTATTTCTAAAAAATCACTGTGACTAAACTACAAAAGATACCCTGATGAAATTTTCTGTGTTCATTGTTTATAAAATTACCTGTGCACTGCAGAAAACAGCTTTGTTTCATCTTTATTAGTTTCTTTATTACGAATTTTCAAAAAGGACCTAAATTT
>JBCAUA010051951.1:0-11593 GCA_038406235.1 Peronia verruculata
ATAGATAGATAGATAGATAGATAGATAGATAGATAGATAGATAGATAGATAGATAGATAGATAGATAGACAGATAGTTATTTTTTAAGAAGAAATGGAAATGCCTTCTCAAAGAGAACGATATAAATCGAGGTAATTTGCAGTTTTGACCCAACCATAACGTCCAATAGCAACACATTCATTCTGTCCAATCAATGGTAAATTTTGGGTGTGTGTGTGTCAGAGAGAGAGAGAGAGAGAGAGAAAGAGAGAGAGAGAGCATGTGTGTGTGTCTTTTAAGTTCATGAAGAAATTGTTCATCATGAACCCGTTAGAACAATCAGACCATTAGTCATTTACTTTTCTTTTCCTGCAGACAAATGAAAGACTCTTCTTAGCCACACTTATTTGTTCATTTTCTGGTGAAAGAGATAGTGGGCGAATTACAACAACAACAACAACAAAAACAGCAACAACAATAATAAAACGGAACAAGTTGAGCGAGAGTTCCCATAAAATGAATCATAATGGACGCGTGCCGAACCCTGAAATTAGCTCATGAAGATCATCAGTCATAAAACATCTCTTTCCAGAGTTTTGTTATTTTTGTCTTTTTTCTTTCTTTCTCGAAATGAAAAATAATAATTAGACGATTACAACAACAACAACAAAATAATGAAGGACATTTTTACACCTGATTACCTGTATCGGTTATTCTCTTCAACTTGGCACGTTACAGCAAAAGCCCTGCATGTCTATATCGTGAGAGAGCTACATAGCCGTCTCCACGTCTCTCAGCGATTGGATTCTGTGTTCGGAACTGAAAATTATTTCGCTCGAGACTTTCACGAGCACATTAAAAGATTTCCACCTGAAAGTGCCATAACACCCTACCGACAGTTCGCGAAACATTCGTAGAATATTCACGACATTCGCAAGAACATCATGGAATATTTATGACAGAATCGCACAAGACGGCAGTTTCGCACACCATGACCTACCTCGATGAAATTACTTGACAGCGCATTCACAGGAATTTCACTGACAAGATTATAACGAGACTCGTATTAGATTCATAAATCTACAACGAAAATAGCATGCACTGCCAGAGATGATGTTCATGATGTTTGTGAACTCTGTGGATTTCAGATTATAGATATACATTACTGCATTTATGTTATATAATACAATTTTTGTCACAAAGAAACCATTTCAGCTCTAAGAAAACAATCAGTCAATTCATCCATCCATCAATCAGTCAGTCGGGTAATCTAACAGTTTTACCCATACCAAGGTATTTGCAAAGTTCTGTTCGCATAAAGCCGTAGAAACCTCACGCTCTTTTATAGTTCATATTCGACCAAGCAAAAAAGAAAAAACAAAAAAACTGGAAATCCCCAGCGGAATGTTTGTACCCCCCCCCCCCCTGATAAAATAGAACACTCACTACTGTTTGTTACCGCTCCATCATGAGATCGACAACAATTTGTCACCGTTCTCGTGCATTTTTGTTGTTTTTCCCGTGTCAGTGATGGTGAACAGTTTGAAGTATTTGTATCCCCCCCCCCCTACCAAAATTAGACCGGAGGATTTCCAGCCGTTCGCTTGCTCGGAACAACACTATTAGTAGTCTCGCTAATGGGCTCGAATGAATCTCCAATGCTAAGTCAGTTACCTTGCTGAAAGAAGCATCGTGAGAAGATATCACTGAAATGTTACTCTCGCAGGCAACTCTGTTTCTACTGATCACTTTCATTCATGCAAATTGAGCGTAGCATACTAGTAACAAAGTTGAGAAGGGTCACATGATCAGTTGATTCTTAAAAGCCTAACCATTTTATGTGCCACTCCCTCCATCATTTTGAGGAAGTAGCAATTCTATCATTGAATGCCAACTTATCTCAAGAACGCAATTCCCGGAAAGTGACCCTAGGCAATGTTTTCGTAGAAAATTAGCTTTTGACTTCCATGTCAGTGGGGTTTCCTAGAGAAAGTACGTACCATGTGAGGCAATGTGGCTTTGAGGGTCGCAGTCTTGGATTAAGAATTTTGGTCCAGTATTCCGACATCCACTAACATCCCCCCGCTATTTTGGCGACAGAAACAGCAAAAAAGAGAAATTGGTATTGAATTCGGAATAAATTAGAGGGGTGACGGGCTGACAATCGCCGTGGTCAGAGAGTGGGAGAAAGAGAGAGGGGGGAAGAGGGAAACAAAGAGAACGAGAAAGAGAGAGAAAAAAGGAAATAACTGGAAATGAGGAACAGTCTCCTTTACTTTCCAGGATTGACGAAAGTATTTCCTCGCTCCTGTCTTCTGTTCCGCTCTCCTTCCTCTCTTCCCCTATACACTTGATATACAATTGACTCGAAGTCTTTTGACGTGTCTGGCACAATATAACCGTGATCGTGCTGATGTGCTGTTAAACCCCAACACAAACAAACAAACAAAATCCACCTGTGAAACAAGCATGCATGGGCAGGCGTAAATTGTGAATAAATGTTACAGGGAGAATAGAAGGAGCGACAGATAAAGAGGAGGAATGGAGCGAAAGAGGAACAAGGTAGGCTAAGGAGAGAAAAGGCTGGAGCACAACCACACATACACACACAAACATACACACAAACACACAAACAAACACACACACATACAGAGGTGGAAGAGAAAAAAAAAGAGTAAGAAAGAGCTTGGATAAAAAGAGGCAATAATAAGTAAAAAGAATGAGATAGAACGAGAGGAACAACATCATAACAAACTCAAATGCAGAGATAGACAGAGTGCCAGAGAAGAGAGAAATAGCAACAGTAAGGGCAGATAAGGACAAAGGGGGGAGAAGTGGTGAGTCACAATGAGACAATAGGCAGGGGAAATAAGCAGGCGGTGGGAAGATCGAGGACGAGCTCAGGTCGGAAATGAAGTGTGGCTTCCATCATTGACCATCTGCCTGGACACTCCAGCCAACAACACGTGATGTGGTCAAGTAAGAGCCGGACCTTGTATGTCTGTCCAGTCTCTCTCTCCTTCCTGTTTTTCATTTTATTTCGTCTCTTTCTTTACCGTCTCTCTCTCTCTCTCTCTCTTCTCTCTCTTTCTCTCAGTTTTCCTTTCATGTAAAGTGTATCAGTTTATGAAATGATTGAACCGGCATGCTTTATAGTGGGTGAGTACGTGTTTGTGTGTTTGTGTGTGTGTGTGTGTGTGTGTGTGTGTGTGTGTGTGTGTGTGTGTGTGTGTGGTGTGTGGTGTGTGTGTGTGTGTGTGTGTGAGAGAGAGAGAGAGAGAGAGAGAGAGAGAGTGATGGAGAGAGGGAGAGAGAGAAAGACTGAGTGCCTGGCATAGCATGTTTACAACAATGTCTGTTAGAGAGAGAGAGAGAGAGAGCGAAAGAGAGAGAGAATGAGGGACAAGGACGAAGACTGTGTGTGTGTGAGAGAGAGAGAGAAAGAGAGAGATTGCGAGATAGTGAAAAAAAAAGAGGCTGGGACACAAAGATCAAATGAGTTTCTGAAGTAACATCAAAATGTGTGTTTAAAAAAAAAGCAAACGGAGAATCTCTCTGGCTTCTCGATTTGGTTGGTCAAGGTGACTCTTTGAGTGTCTGTGGCAAAGAAAGTGAGAATGAGACGAGAGAGAAAGAAAGAGAGAGAGAGAGAGAGTTTGGATTTTTATCCTGCAGTATGTTCTCGTATTACGCAGTTACAGAAACAGTCAAAGGAACTGATTTTGGCGAAGCATCATGTCTTGATGTCGCCGATTACGTTCCTCAAACTTTCTTCATGCACATCACAAGCAGCTTAACAAATTTAAGTACTGGATCCACGGCATGGTTTATTTCCTACAATTACATTGTGTAACCTATGCAGGCATCGTCACTGAATAAACTATTCAATGATTCAATTGTATCGAGTTGCAAATGTGAATGTATTTGACTCGGGAATTACTAGCAGGCCTCAGTCTCACACGGGTATGCCTGTTAAACACATGTATAGAAGTACCCAGTGTCAGGTGTCCAGATATGCACAGTTTGTGCACGGAGAATCAGTGACATTCCGGAGTTAACCCTAAACGGGTCAAATGAAAATTGTCACCTGCTATTATTTCTCCAATGACATTTGCTCATGAAAATGAAAACAATACTTGAGAACTAAAAGCAATGTAAGGCCGGTATTTCGATTTCGTGGTGAATGTTAGTTAGTAAGTAACTTTTAATATGCAAAATAAACTTAAGTGGGCCAGTCGTTTAGCAGATCTGCCTCTTCGCACTTTGAGGATTAGTGTGTATGATTTTCAATATGAATGTATCCAATATAATTGAACAGTGACAAGTTTATTTAGTAACGATTTCTCTGAAGATTTCAAAATCGCACCTAATATCCACCGAGCCATCGGCATGCAAGCAGTGAAAGTCTAACAGGCAGATCTCAAGTCACGTTCTGGAAAGCTCCTCCTAGTTCACTGCTTCACGTCTTCTATGAGGCCTTATCTTGTCAAATTTCTCGCAACCTCACTGAAGCACGACTACAGGGCATGGGAAACAGAATATCGGGATGATTACATTCGTTGGGAAGAGGATAAAATCTGCGGTTGGTTTGAGAAGCCTTTTTTGTATCGTGGGATTGCTTGAGCGTCCATGCCAATCCGAGCGCTTTCATGATTTGAAATTTGATTCCTCTTCAACATATTTTTATTCTTCCAGTTTTCCAGTCTTGTTTCCTTTCCCTCTTGTCTTCCTGCCCTCTCCCTCTTTCCCCTCTCTTTCTCTTCCGTACCGCTCTTCTCCCACTCGGCATTCCACTGTTTTTTGTTGTTTTTTTTTCCACTTGCCTCTGTTTTCTCCCTCTTTCTTTCTATCTTCTGTATCTCTCTCTTCCCATTCGATTTTTTAAATTATGTTTTCACGTTTCTTCCAGCTGAAACTCATACTGCCCACAATTTCTTGAGTGATCTCCCGTTAATATGCCATTCTTCTCTCTCGTTTCATCTGGAACCCAGCCTCTGATCTCCATATCATCAAGTAGTGCCCTTCTGCGCTGAGTTGCCAGCCCAGTGATGTGATAACCATCTGTTGCCATCGTGTTAAGCATCGGTTCCTACAGCATGTCTTCATTTTCTTGTTCCAAGTCGTATTAAATATCCATTGCTATACTACTCTATCTCCTTTGCTTCATTTGCTGTGGACGATACATTGTTTCAACAGTCTGTCACTGCAATGAAGTAATCGCCAGGAATGTACTTCATCTATATTCTCTTGCCCCTCAGCTTTATTCCTTCGGGTAGACGCTATTAACTTTTACACATGTGTACTTGAATTGTAAATCCTTCTCTAAACCTTTATCTCTTTCTATTTTACCCTTATTTCCTTCGGTTATGTATATTACCAGTGCTAGATCTCTTAAGGGAATACATACATCTTCATGGTTATTCATCCCATGTCTTCTTTCACTTTAATCCGTTCCTTTGTGTGCCGATCACATCCTTGCATTATTCCTCTGCATGTTGTATGGATTCAACGTTATCTTAGCGCTTCACCCCCTTTTCTTCCCTTTCAATCAACGGCTCAAGCCCCTGTCTTTGTTCAGTTTTGTTTCGCTGTCCATTGTCGCTTAAGAGGGGTGGGGGGGGGGGAGGGTTGTCCTGGAAGTCATTTTCTAAACCGCTAGGGGCAGATGATTTTAACCATTACCATCGAATTCGGCATGGTCAGATTAGAGGACAATGGTCCAAAAAAATTCGAAATCAATCATGGTTGCCATAGCAGCGGCCGCCATCTTGGATTTTACTACTCAATATTGTGTAACTTTACTATAAATAGGCTTCTAATTTTTCAACCAATTTGCTTGATAATTTGCACACATATTTTTCAGTTCAATATCTAAAAGTGATCAGAGGGGATTTTTGATAATTGAGTTTTGTTTTTTTTCAGAAATTTTAAAAATCCGTATGAAAAAAAAATCACGAATTTTCCAAAAACTTTAAATTTCTCAAACACTTAATACGTTATCAAAAATCGCTTCAGATTATTATTATTATTATTGTATTGTTTTGTTCTATGTTCATGTCGAATTTCATGGCAATTGCTCTAAAAGTAAAAAGGGAGATAGCATAATTATTTGTGCTTAAAAAAAAAACTGCATTTTGAGAAAAACAAACAAACAAACAAACAAACAGCCATAAAGAGTTTTTGATCGGACTTTGAATCCCAAAACATGTTTGTTTCACTTGCTAGACCTCTTTCCATGATTTCTACGCTTTTTTTTTTTTTTTAACTCCTATTTTTCCTCCATTTTTGCTTCCCCTCCTCATCGGCACACAGGCTTCTGTAAAGTCATTTTAGGGTCGGAGAGGGCTGTATATGGCCGCCATGTCTTCCTTGATCAAAAACAAGAGCGTTTTTACCCTTCCTGTGACAGATAATCCATTTCTGCACTCTGAAACAGCATATTGCACGCCCATTAGGCCATGGGAAGTCTATTTCAATGTCTTCACTGACATTCGGTGTGGTCAGCGTCTCAGATGGTCAGTCAGTGTCCACCCTAGCATCGGGGCTCCCGATATTGATGAGGGCAATCATAATCGTTTCCTATATGCAATTTGGCCGTACCCAGCGAAATAGTAATGATTTATCACTGAGTAAAGAGCCCCAAATGAGCAAGAGCCTGGGTGGCAGAGGGGTCAGTCAACTTTTGTTTGATCACCGTTCCGACACCTTAGAATGGACATATCAACTTTTTAATACCATTTTTATATTCAGCAGAGACCGAACATTTAAAAGAAAACAAAAAAGCCAACATTGAATATTTTGAGCAAAAACCAAATTTCGGGACCCGCCCCTTCCCCCCTCTTATGTTTGAAAACTTCCCCTCTTTTGTCTGTCCCCATCTTTATACATCCTGTTGTTATTCATATTATGTTTGATACACTCAGATACACTAGACCTGTTTCTCTCGCAATGAAATAATATTTACATTTCAGTTTGACCTATCGAAACAAATGTTACAAAATCCCATTAGCTTGGAGCGGATGGAGAAATTAGGAAAATCAGCAGTTTCCAGTTAGACTACAGACGCCAAGAAGCGTGTCTGACAATCCAATATGGTCATGACAATGGCAAAGCTCCAGCCTCAGTGCTGTTTTCACCCATTCCATTTGATGTAAAGGTGTAGAAGGGGTGGGGCAGGGGTGGGGGGGGGGGGAGAAGAAACATTAAGAACTAAGATGGTAGACATTAAAATTGTCGAGTGTCTTGAACCAATCGTAGAGGTCAGATGAATAAATTTCAAAGTACGCTCCTTAATGCCGAAAAGTCACGAAAAATGCCATTTTGTCACGATGTCATTTTTCAAATCGGGACGTTGAAATCTTGAAGGCAAAGACAAGGAAACTGAGATGGTAGGGACATATAACAACATCCAGTGACTTTGCTAAAACTGTACCACAAATAACAGTGCGGAGGTAACGGTCACTAGGTAGGCAGAAACAAAATATGCTGACATAAAGCTGGAACATTATATGGGAAGATGTCTGCTGAAACCCGGACCTGAGTCTACAACTGTAACGACTGAAGAAGATGTAAGCACAAGAAGTTAGGAGGCAGCCCGGGTGTGAGTTTAAGGCTAACAAGACAATTAAATTAAATTAAATAATTAATTAAAATTAAAGTACCATCCCTTAATCCCCAAGAGGGGAAATTGGGAAATTGGCTTGACCATTTCAGATCGCGTCGCCGCAGTGCAACGTCACTGTACATCAGGCACCCGTTTTACAGATTGGTGGGCTGAAGAAAATTGTGTGTTAAGTATCTTCTCTCTTAAGGATACAACATGCAACCATTGCGATTCGAACCACCGACCTCTGCTTCGAAAGGCCGCAGCACAAATCACTGAGCTAACAAGAATTAAAATTAATTAATTAATTAAGAATTAGAATATTATTTATTACAGTAACCAAAGGAATATCTCTATCTTTTCTTTTTAAACGCTCATGACATTTTACCGAGATATTCGGTTCAAATGCGGCCAAGCAGCTGGAAAGAAAAAACTTCAGGAAAAGGCAACTCTTCCCACCAGGACTGATTTACAATGTTCTAACGCAAATGGTATTGCGTACATTTGACCGATGTGGTTATGTCTATACTGGATTCAAAATTCCGGTTTCTATCTCAAAATGTCCGAATATCCGGCGCCAGTTACTGACCAGACAGGAATAACAAATACTGTACGTGGAATTTGATTATATTGATTTAGCCCCTTATGCGTGTACGTCTAGCACAACTGAAAAGAGAACAACCCATAGATTGAGTAAAGGGACAAGGAACAGTGACGCCTTGCATATTTGGCTCTTCTTTTGACCTCAGGTCTGTAGGAAATGCATAAACCATCGGGTCAACTTGCTTTACGGGTATAAAGTATTATCTCCTCTCGCAGCTAAACATACATACACATAATCTGAACTTTCATTCATCAATTCGTCTTTATTTTATTCAAAATAATGACCAATCCTGTTATTTTATTGCCAGTCCAATACTGACACCATCACCGAAATTCAGCCCAATCACTGTATTAACTTTGGGGAGACTATTATATGATAACAATTTTAACACCTATTACTTCCTGTAATTCAGCCACTACAATGTAGGTTCCTTGTTGGTCCCGTTGATGTTTTCTTTTATGTTTGATAAATATAATCCTAGTCAGTCTTTCAAACGCAACGATCCATAGTTATTACCACTAACATTTCGTTTGTCGGTCGTCCACCCCTACGGTTGTCCATCGGTCAGCGAAAAGAAACCAATTGACAGCGGATGAGAGAGAGCTACTCTGACTGTCTGGGAGCAAGGGAGAAGTTGTGTGGGGAAGAGATAAACGTTTAAAAGAAAGAATAAAAAAAGACAATGTCGGAGATCCTGGCAATGTTGTTAACTGTGTTCGCGTAGACACAATTTATTTTACCCAGGACATACAGATTTATTTATTTCCTCTACCTTTTATCTCTCCCCTTATTCCAAACCCTTTTACATTTTTGTCTGTAAATACATGTGAGTGTGAAAGTATCTAGTACATACACAATGCCTCACAAATACGGGAATAGATTTTTCTTTTGAGTACAGATAAGATTTACTTACTCTAAGCTAATCTGATCTTATCTTATCCACTTTCTTCCACCTCATGACTGTCTTGTCCAGATAAGTTCTTGACGGCCCGCCTCCCTTCACTTTCTTTTATTTTTCATGCCCTCCCTCCCCCCCCTCCCCCTCCCTTCCTTGATTCCTAAAAACATTCTCTTTTGTCCCTCAGTTGTCTCAGCATTGAGGATTACACAGCTATCGTTTGTCTTCTAATCAATTTTTTTTTTTTTTATCGAGCTGCAACACACGACAGACTTTCATACTCTAGTTATATTTCAATAATTCTATCTCTTATCTTTTCTTCTGACAAATCTTTTCCACGAATTAAGCAATGTCAAAAAAAAAAAAAAAAATACAGAGATTTTATAATATTTTAATTCTGCTTTACTCATCCCGTTCCAGTTTCTATTCAAAACGAATTACTCCGAATAAAACAAAACCAACCAAAACAAAACTCAAGTTATCTTCTCTGAGACATACAACATTCAGCACCTGCATGGATGCAATACGTCCATTGCTCTTCGAACCAGCCCGTCTGTGCAGTCTCTTCTTTGGGTGAAATAAAGTTCATGCTCTCTTCTTCAAGACAAGCAAACGTCAGAGAAATGTAGAGATATAAAAACTTGATTCGGCTTTAGTTATTCTCGTTCTCCTTTCCAGACCACTTTCTCTACTGATGTAAAACAGAAGATAAAACAAATAGAAAGACAAAACGTCTAACTGCTTACCTCTAAAAGAAAAAAAAAAAAAAACGACAGAGAAATGCAATAAATCCAAGATTGAGATGCATCAGATGTAAGATAGACATCGAGCCAGTCCTCACTTCACTGCTTCCTGTCTGCCTGGCTCTTCCCCACACAATGGGAGGCGAATACGCGTGGGGGTAGAGGACAGATACTCACCCTGAAAACATCCCCCGGAATGAGCAAAGGAGGAGCGTTATTGAAATGTAATAAGACTATTGGCGAGTGACCGTACGTAACTTAGGCACTATGACAGAGACCTGACAGATGGACTGAATCTTTTGATGCATTGCTCCACAGTGCAGAAGCTTAATAAGCTTGGTGGCTTGTGTCCATAACACACACATCAGACCAAGATCCAGTCATTACACTGGACTGATCATTCAATGCGTTTGATGCAGTAAAAGTGGATCAATAGTCATCATCAACACAAGTCCCTATCTAATTTATCAGTATGTCTAGTGAAGACCTACATTGTTAGTTATCCTAGCTTTTATCATTAAATCTTCACTGATGACTTGCTTTCGATATAAAAAATAGATAAACCATTTTTTAAAAATAAAACTCCAGAATTCATGCTTGGATATTGCATATGGCACCAACATTGGACAGTGGAAGCCATGTGATAACAATGGCTGTATTTCGCAGGTCTGAACGCGTTCATCAAAATGGAACGACATTCAAAATGCTCAATATCTCGGTCCCTTACGATCAATTCAAACTGAATAATGCTGATAATTTGTCCCATCGCCCATCAGTCACAAACAGTTAAAGCTGATCCAGTTGGATCTCACAGAGAAAAATCAGCCTACCGTTCAATATCACTGAGAAAAATTAGTATGAAACTATGGCAACCAATTTATCTGTCAGCCTTTGCTTGGGCCTAACTATATATCTCCATGTTAATGTAAGCTGATGTGCAGGAGACACTATGCTTAAAGATAACACCAGACTCAGTGATTTGGTGGGGCAAAGACAATTCAGCATTAGGATTCAAAAACAAAATTAAGGCCAAGTTCTCAGACTAGTGAAACCTTTGAAAGATGACGTTAAACACACTCTCTGAGTTCATCAGGCATCCCCCTTGATAAGTCTTCACAGATGAAAAATTCTATCTCCATACGGCATCTTCATCTCCATTCCTGTAAAACATCTCACGCCCGACTTTCCAAATAATCATAAAATAAATGCCCACCCGATGAGAATGACATATTGCAAAGATTTGAAACAGTGCCAATTTTGTTTCTGTTAATAAAATCAAGACAGCAATTTCGTTTCGCAGTTCTTACATGTTAAGAAAAACTTACTTATGATTTAATAGATATTTTGGGTCTGAAAGAGTTAAAATGGCAGAATGGTGAGAGGAACACATAAAACATTAATAAATTTAACCTTTTTAATAAAGCATTCATATAAATCATTAGATTTTTTTTTTCAGTCAGACAGAAAACTGCCATGATGAAGCAAAAACTAAGTCCTAGAGAGCTAGTTCAACCTGTCCAGGAACTCAAGCGCTGTACCCATTGAATAACATCCAGTTCCCAAAGGATCTCTTCCTGACGCTGCTCGACGCTACACCTGACAAGACGGTACAGCCATGTCTCATTAAACATGCAAACTACAGGAAACAAGATCCAAGATTTCTAGCACATTGGCGAAGCTAGTTCCGTATTTAGAAAACACACACACACACACACACACACACACACACACACACACACACACACACACACACACACACACACACA
>JBCAUA010051961.1:0-11593 GCA_038406235.1 Peronia verruculata
ACTAAAATAGAAAAAACTGTGTCACTGTGTCAAAGTGCAATGGGCAAATTTAAGGGAGAATCCATTGTGTCTAGATTTACACATTCTACTTACAGTGTTAGTGCATCATCAACTATACTGAAGGACCTAAATAACACAACACTTAAAAATGATTCTATATATCAAGTGTTGTGTTTTTAAAATCTGTTAGTAAATCATTTTCAGGTATTGCATTTTTAAAGTCCGTCAGCATATTTGCGTCTGATGTCTGTCTGTTTTAATTTTAGATGATACATTGTCTTCGTTATAGAATTATCGACATAATATATAATAATACATTTGTTCTAACATTGTTATTGCATTCATAAGTTGCTCAATAACGATCCACGTTGTGCAGATTGTTCAAAACACAGTGAGTCCTACAATGTAGACAAGGATCGTTTACCATGTGACAACTCACAATTATTAAAAACCAGCCGGAAGTTGATCATCATCATGTGATTACAAGGAGATTCTGAATGAGTGCATTAAACAGGCAGGACCATCTCAACCATCCCGAAGTGCTCGTTGTTTTTCGTATACATGTAACTTGTCCGAAAACCGTATGTGACCTCAGGCAAACAATTGCACCTTGACAAATTCGTGCAAATGGTCTGTTTCACATTTGGACTGAAATTTGCCTAATCTTATTTAGAAATTACTATTGGATGGTAGGTAGTTAAAAGTTTCGACTGCTTACAGAGCCAGAGCTTAACAGCTTTGTCATATATACCGATAGATCTTCGAGTGTCACTATGTAAAGCGTAATTAGAACGAGCGCATTTCCAAGACGTAACTCACTACTGTCAAAGGTGCTAGAAAAACAGGATTAACGAAAAGTTACTTGTAAGAATAAGATTTTATTAAATTTCTTCACAAACTTTCAGTGGCGTTGATTCAGCGTTAAAGGTATTGATTTTCCGTATTCAGATAAAAAAGAATCACCAAGCAAGCACCATATTGGCAATTTGAACAGTGATGTTGTTCTTTCAGATCAGTCTGGCTGAGTTAGAGTAAATAATTCGTTATCATTTGTAGTTCTTCATAAATTTTAGATGGAATGAAAAGGAGGTCCGTGAGTCTGTATATATATATATATATATATATATATATATATATATACTGTATATATATGTCCATATTTCTGTCTATTTCTCTGCCTTTCTGTCTTTTATTTGGCTGTTTGTCTCACCGCAAGATGACGAGAGCGGAGGAGGGCTCATGATGAAAGAAAAATGTAGCCAAATGATTATTAGCACAGCAAATTTGAATCAAAGCATTCGTAAAACTCGAAAACGGGAAACAGAGGCCAAAACAGAGAAAAACATAAGGAATGCAAAAGAGCTAGATCCCTTTCGTAGATAGATGCCAGTGCATTTGTTCGGTCTGCAGTGAGTGCGTACGCGAGCTTGTGAGTGTGTATATGTAATGTGAGCGCAGTTGTACGTTTGAGAGAGAGAGAGAGAGAGAGAGAGAGAGAGGAAGCTAAAGTCTATGTGTGTGTCTTTAACAGTGCAAACGTGTGTCTGAATCTGCGTTTAAGCCTTTGAGTGTTTATGTCCCAGTACACGTACGTGTGTGTGTGTGTGTGTGTGTGTGTGTGTGTGTGTGTGTGTGTGTGTGTGTGTGTGTATGTGTGTGTGTGTGTGTGTGTTTTACAGTTACAAGGGAACTATGCGACATATATGTTTGTGTATAATAATATGTGCTTCAGATAGAACCATGGAAAGGATAATAAACTGGTGCATTTGGATGGAAAAAGGAAACTTGGTATCATAGTATGACAAAAACAAAGTGTCTAACATTTATCTACCTCTTACATAATCCTTCAGCATACTCTTTTTCTATCCATCGTTCTTTCTTTCTATCTCTCTGTCTCTTTCTATGTGTGTATGTGTGTGTGTGTGTGTGTCTGTCTGCTGTGTTTCTATTTTTGTGAGTGTGTGTGTGTATTGCCTGAGAGTGGGTGTCGTTCTCTTTGTTTCTCCAATATCTATGATCGTCACGCTATGAATACTGTACAGTGTACACGCTCGCTTACCATAATGCAGACAACGATGTATTCTGACAAGAGCCAGTTAGCTAAAGAGTAGAAGAAGTAAATGTCAAAGAGCTGCGCACACTAAGAGTATCTTCCACATTTGATCAAACGTGAATGACAGGCTACAAACTTATAATAACAATTAACTCGTAGTCTTGAGAATAACAAGACATAACAGCATGCGCAATGTCATGTATGCAAACAACAATAACAACAACTATAACAGCAACAACAATATTTAAAAACAAAAAAGAATGAAGGGAAAAAAGAGACAATCAAGAAAAGTGTGGTCCTTAAAACTAATTTTCAAGAGCACATTAATTTGTAGCTTGTGTGGTGATCTTGTTTGTTCATGAAACAGTTTCGACGGATTTATCAATTTGATGAAGACTGTCTAAATGAAGGTGATTTATTCGATATAGTGGCATTCACATGTACTGGATGAAGGAACGTATTAAGCACATTACAAAGAAAGAATTTGTTTATGCAAGATTCGGTGAACTTCCCGTTGACTTGTTAGAACATAATATAGGTTACTGTATCACCTTAAAATCTATCTTTTAAATGATAAACAACTGATCTGCATTCGACTGTTAAATACTATATGTTTGTTATAAGACACAGCAATACTTTACCCTCTTGAAGTTCATTCGGACGAACATAACTGGTGTTAAATTTCTTCAGTCTTGAAAGAGCATGGACGCATTATCCTGAAGTATCAATAGCCCAATGAAAGAACGATTGAGGTTTTCAGTTTTATAATATCCCAAAGCAACTGGAGTATGTGTTAAGGATTAAGGGAGATTTGAAACCATTGGCCTTCTTCCCACATTCAAACAAACAGTCACATATGGCTCATCATCAAATAACGGTTTATCAGTCTCACAGTTCTCTGATCACTTTGGTGCTATCACCCATGGTGTATCTGTCACAGATAAGAAGAGGGTACACGGGTACATAATGAAGGATTTCAGGCAAAACGGAACAAGCGCCATTTTTGAAAATTTTGAATTATATCCTTCTATACTGGGAATGGTGATAGTACTATATGGTAAGGACTTTTCTTTTCACCAAACGCGACTTATCCTTCCGGAAGTCTTCAAAAAATTCTAGCACTTAGTGATAGATTACTAACTACTGGATAACAAATTGTCATTTTTCTCTAAACGGCAATTTTGGATTATGTCTCATTTTGCCGCGGAACTCTTCATGTAACAGTTAAGCCTATATGACGCTACGAGATCTCACTTAAGTTACAACAAACAAGTCAGACACGATTGTTCGTCCTGAAAAATTAGAAGAAAAGTACCGAGTTTACCTGGGTTTCTTGTGTATATTTCGCCATGAATACCCGACGAACATGTAGATAAGATTCTGGAACAAATAGGCACTTTGGAGTCAAAAAGTTGTCCGAAACAACAAAGTGTATTTTATAAAAATTGAGATAATATTATATGCTGAATAAAATTGGGAGGAAACATTAGAATTTAGAATAATGCACGAAGAAGACTATATCAAAACCTACCTGAGAAGAAAACCAGAGACAAACTGTATACTCCGATACCGATAGTTACCTGGTGCATATGTCAACGACTATGTTTTTTTTTTTTTTTAAAAAGACTACAGAGTTGACTTGTGGCTAATCGCAGTGATCACACGTGAGGCTTTACTAGGAAAACACACTTATTGCCATCTCCTGACCTTGGTGTCACTGTAATCTTAAGGTGCCCATCCACTGCAGCTGAGGGTAAAACGGTGCTTGTAGTGAAGATGCAGCAGTTATCTAGTCTAGCAGTCGCAGTGAACGTCGGTGCACAAGGGAGAAAAGAAGTGGATAATATTCAGCGGCGTCAACCCCCGCCCCCCCCTCCACACACATACACATACACTCATATAATTTGTCCCCTGAGCCAGTCAACGTTATCTTATTTGTGAGGCCGCCTCTGATACACTGATACATTTGATGTGACTCAGGCTCCGAACCATGTATGTTCCAACTGCTGTTATCAACTTTGGTGTCGTAGATGCCTGTTTTTTTTTTTTTTTTAACCAGTGAGCAGTGTGTATTTTTCCTCTCTCTCTCTCTCTCTCTCTCTCTTTCTCTCTCTCTCTTTCTGTTTTGTTGTTGCTGTTCAAAAGTGGAGGAATGAGTGAATTTTGTTCTCTCTCTCTTTTTTTATCAACCAAATTGCTCTGGTATATAATTTTATTATGATTATTGCTATGGGGAAGTGGCAAATAATCTTTTTTTTTTTTTTTGAGGGGGGAGGGAGGAGGGGGCAGGGAAGAGAGAGAGAGAGTTCATCGTGGTAGTACATAGGGGTGTTTTATGATAATTATTTCTATAATTATTGTTGTTTTGTTGCTGTTGTTGTTCTTCTTATCTTGGCCCTCAACTCCTTGTGTAGGCCTCGAGACACCTCCTGACGAGGAGCTGTGCACAGGTCCATCCGTTGAGGCTGTTCTTTTCGCTTTCCATTATCTACTGATCTACTTTTGTCACAGGGTCACTCATGTAAATGTCACTCTTCGTGATAAAAGTATCAAAACACTTGTAGTTAAAGACTGTGGCAGGACACGAGTGCTGGGGATGTTGCGTTTTAGTGGTGGAAACTAACTTTGTCTTTATCAGTAAAGTGTTAGCTTCCTGCCTAACGCCTGATAATAAAATTATTGTCTTTTTTTTCGGAAAACTCTTTTGAGCTGAACTGTTTATTGATAGCTATTTTTCAGAACATTATCTTCAGGAGTCCTACTTTCGGTCGAAGAATACCTCTGGTGAAAGATAAAATCGTTACATGCAGTTGTTGTAACAGGTTGGGAGTACTATTAATGTCCAGGGACGACGCTGAAGTATCATGTTTGTTATGGGTATGTAGTAAAAGTGGGTTAGTTTGTTTGTTTGTTTGTTTGTGTTGGGGTTTAATGACTCATCAGCACAATTACGGCTATACTAATAAGATACGTTTACACGTCAAAAAGAGAGAAAAGGAAGCGGAACAGAAGACAGGAACAAGGAGAGAGAGAGAAGAGCTATCTCCCCTGGAATGTTGAGACACCTCGCCGATGGCGGGCTTACACCACCTGCAGGTGGTAGCAGAGGACCTACTTATAAATCCCGGCCCCCCGAGTTGGATGAAAGTGGATAAGAATGTCAAGGTAGTACAAAAGTACCATGTTGATAGCAAAGTGTCAAAATATTAGTGTGGCAGAAGTAACAGTGTTAGAATTACCCGAAATAGTAATTGCACAGAAGTAGTAATTATAGAAATACTGGTATAGTAAGACTTACATAGTACTCGTAGTAGTACTAGAAGTAGGAGTAGGAGTAGTATTAGTATAAGAGGTAGCAGACGTAGTGGTGGAAGTAGCTGTTGTTGTTGTTGTTGTTGTTGGCAGTGGTAGCCGTGCTAGTAGAAGCAGCAGCACCAGCAGTAGTAGTAGAAGTGGTAGTAGCAGTAGTAGTAGTAGTAGTAGTAGTAGTAGTTGTTGTTGTTGTTGTTGCTGTTGGTGTTGTAGTAGTAGAAGCAGGAATAGTAGTTGTGATATATGTTGTGATGCCATCAGTATAGACATGGGGCATTACAGAATTGTGTACAGTGATAGCAGGGCTAGTAGAGACAGTAGGTTTATATTGAGATAATGAGTACAAATGGAAATCTTAATTCTATTATAACTGACTGACTGACTGACTGACTGACCGACTGACTGACTGACTGTCTTACTGACTGACTGATTGACTGGCTGATCGACTGACTGACTGACTGACTGACTGACTGACTGACTGACTAATCGACTGACTGCCCGACTGACTGACTGAGTGAAATCCATAACCTTCTGAGAGACCCTGGGGGTGTAGGGACACCCCAGATAACTTGATTAATGTTTCTTAATTTATTTCTGTCTCCAGCCATTCTCGTAGATTTGATGAGAAGTTGGTGTGTCTATTTTTTGATGATATCTCCTCAACGTTTCTATTGTCTTCTTCATCTCTTCCCACTTGGAACAGTGCCTTGAATGATGATTTTTGCCAGTTCCGATGACTTTATGACATGGACATGGCAAATACGTTTTCTGATCTTGGGAATGGAAAAAATGGCGTCGTGTGGCCTACAGGCAGGTCGGACGTTAGTATGGATTTCATCATAACAATAAAAACACTTCCGGGGATTTGCTTTGTTGTTTATATGATTTATAAATAGCAACAAAAACATTAATGGCTGTCACACTGAAAAACATCGGGGTAGCCGCTGCAGCACTGATGACGAGCAATATATGCAGAATTATCAGCTAAATATCAGCAATTACCGAAGCTTTTCGTTGAAATATGCAATCATTTATCTATTTTCATAATCTGTCCAAATCCTTTTGTGTGAGATAATATGCACCGTTTGAAGCTCAACACAAATTAATGTCTCTTTCTTTGTTCGATTTTCCCCGCTTTGGCTTGGCTAGATAGACATCACATCCATTTTCATCAAACTAAGTCCTGACTGCCAAACAAAAGGGAGAGATAGGAATAATCTGATGACGACAATTCCAGAATGTTCGTTTCTGTGGGATGTTCATAATGGTCCAGGGCTGGTGATGCGTGGTTTTCAATCAGGCAGATTACTTTTCATTACAATTATTGCCACTTCCAACCGCGCCCTTTCTCTCAGACAAGTGTCAACGATGACGTAAGATATTGCACAGATAAAGAGGTGCCTTGAGCCATTTTACAGCTGATCTGGGCGTAAACAATATGGACGGTTTATGGCGGATGTAGCAAGATTCACTCCCACTGGTGTGATGGTTGATGGAAGAAGTTACTGCCATCCTCGGTAACTACGCGAATAAGTGTTAAATATAACAGGATAATTAATCATAACATGTAGGGATCAAACAGAGTTTTGTAGCACAGTGTATAAGGCTTTGTTTTACAATTCTAAAGAGGCAATGTCGTAAACGGATTATGTCCAAAGGCAGAGACAGTGACACGGAGAGAGGCAGAGAGAGAGAGAGAGAGAGAGAGAGAGAGAGAAAGAGAAAGGACTGAGAGGAAGGAAGAGGAAAGAGAGACAGAGATGGAAAGATTTGTTTTTTTACAAATACCCCCCCCCCCTCCCCTCTCCTCCCACCCCCCCCCCCCCCTCTCTCTCTCTCTCCCTCGTCCACAACTCCAAACTCTCTCATAACTGAAACAATATTTACTATTCATGATTAAGATGGACGTTCAGAACATTTTGCTTTTCAATGAGCATATTATACACTATGTTTGTTTTTTTTTTACTTCGGTACGCTTGGGAACAACAACAACAATAATTGGCACACAACAGAAAACCATCACACATCTACACCTGGCTGTGAAGTAAAGGAACCGAAAAAGGAAAAAATAAAGAGAGAAACAAGGAACAAAGTAATTTGAATAGGAATATTCTAGTCCGCATTCCACGTTGGATACCATTAATCAGAGCTGAACAATGCAAATAGAATAATTCATGATGTATAAAAAAAAAAAAAAAAATAACTTCTCACAGCATTACACTTTGGCTGCTGATATCACAACCAGTGGAAATTTCACAGTACAATTTAACCGACTGGGTAAAGTTACAAGGTATTACATATAACTTTTAACAGCAGGATGTAATTTTGAACGCCTGGCTATCATTGCTAATAATCAGATAGAGGACGCAGTAAGTGAGATGATGCCAGGAACTCGACACTGAATGAGTTAATCTCTTAATGTACTTACACCTTTGTATTTCATATGATTTTGTCTAGGTTTTGTTCTTGCAGGTAATTACATTTAAACTCAGCTCGGCATTTCTAAAGATTTAGACAATTAAGATGCTTCTACGAGGCAACATTTCCCCACGCATCTAGACATATTGAACTGCTAAAAATGCAAAAAACAAAACTAAACAAAAGCAATGAAGCAATCGATTTTGATTTTAAAAAAATAAAACGAAAACAATCTGGTGCGTTTCCTATCCTCAATATTTTAAATATCATGTTGCCTGCGTTTCATCGTTTGAGCTAAATACTCTAAATCAGTTTGAATTTATTTCTATTTATAGATCTTGAGCAAATAACACCTAAACCAAAAGAAACATTTTTCATTTCAGAAACAATAACAACTAGGACGATTGAACAATTTCGGAAAAGGAAAATAATTATAACTGAAAAGAACAATGTCTCTAATCGGTTACCCTAGACAAACATATTTAAGGAAAAAAGAAGAGCGTGGAATATCCACTACTTGACAGCAGCCATTTCTCTATTATGCGTTTGTTTGTACATCCCATTCTGACCAACTATAACTTTCTGAGAATATTTTCCTCAAAATGATTTTAAATATGAAGAGGCAATAAAAATGCACTCCGGATGATTACCAGTAGACATAAGGGATTCGCCCGCCCGCGCTCTGTCTATAGACATTAAAGCGTTATCGCTGGCCCAGGGGCCGACTGGAGGCTTGGCAAAGACAGAACAGAGGTCCCCAGTGTGTGCAATGTTATAGTGAGCGAGGAACTAGAGCGGCTATCATTTTTTATGATATAGCCCGGATCTTGTGGATAATAATGAATAATGGCGTTATTCCTGGGTCGAATATAACCTTGCCGTATAGATGGAGCAATACTTTAAAAAGTAGATAAGGGTGAATGTTTCTTCGCAGAGAAAGTGAAGTTTCGAAATGTATTACTTTTAATTCCACAGGATCGTCTCTATTGAGAACTTCCAGGAAAATGCCTCCTAAAGACAAAGCACAGAGATGTCTGTAGAAAGGAACTAGAGGCCATAGAATTTGACCTGAGCAGTGGAACACCGCAGTCTCTCCGGGTTTGGATTGAAGTAATGCTGTGCGACAAGGTCTCTTCCTTCTTTGAGGGTCACTTGTACTACAAACTGACATAGAAAAGTGAAGAACAAAAGGCAACAACTGTACACAGCACGACACCATGGTCTTTGGCCCTTTCCTTTCGGAGCACAGTCCTACACTGTATGTGGCCCTCAGTGCCTAATTCCCTAATGAAGGAAACGAAACACATAGCTCTGTCTTTAAGCTACACTGCTGGAATTAAAGTTTTCGGCAAAGGAAATGATCCTCCGAATATAAACGGTCACTGTAGAAACTTCACTTACATCGTGGCCTAGGAAGGGTTCATATACTGAAAGGGTTAACCTTTCAAGACTGAAAGAACTGATGTCAACTACTTCAAACGTCAAGCGTACACGGTGGCGATAGAGGCCATACCGTTAGAACTTTTGTTTGTTGATGTTATTTGTTGAGTTTGGGAGTGCAAACTGTGTCTATTGTAACCTATAGCTATGCCAAATGGAAATATAAACGGCGTTGTGAAAACTGAAATACACAAGAACAAACAAACAAACGAAAGAACAAAACCTCCAACAACTATCTTGATAATCTTCAAAATATATTTCAACATCAGTCGTCATCGCCAGTCAAATGCACTAGTGAGGTCATTACAGCTTATAAAATCACTGCAGAAAATCTGTAAATTATAGCAAATCTTAATAAATATATCATCATTATTTAAAGAAGAATTAGTGCTGGCTGGTTCATTTTGGTTTGTGCATGCGAATAGCTATATAAAGAAAGTTCAGCGTACCAGCAAGAAACTAGTTTAAAACGTCACTGTACATCGTGAAATAGCAAATGCCAGTCACAAAGTGAAAACTCTGACATCTCGTGCTATGTGTGCTCCTTACACTCACTCGAGGACATGGTACAGAGGACTTGGGGCTCAATGCCATCAGTGACAGGTTAACGTAATGCACTTTGTAGCTGGCTGGCATTCTCCCTCTGATCTGTTGTATTTGATTCTGCTCTTGCTTAAGTTTTATTAAATCTCAGTTAACCCTTTGTCCATTAGAACAATAATCATTAGAAGTGGGGATTATTATATTGGTTCGGAAGAAAAATATAACATTCATTGAAGGAATTCACTAAAGTTTAAGATTTAAAAAATAAACTTAAAAAAACAACAACTACTAACTCCCCATCGTGAGAGTGTTAAGACACCTTTGTCCCCGATTCAGCCAGTTACTTATCTCTCAGTTGCCTTGAGTAGGTACCATAATGACAGTGATCCCCTGTCCTTTCCATACTTTGCTCCTACCATTTAGGGCTTAGACGTCTTACTTCAGGGACATGGTACCATTTCTGGAACCTGTGGATGCTGCGTCAGCCGGATAGAGGGAAAGAGAGAAAAACAGAAGATAATAGACAGAAAAGGGGGGAGGGTTAAGACAAAATATATAGATAGAGACTGAAAGAGTTAAACAGAAAGACAGAGGAAAGCAGATTTTTTTTCGAGAGAAAAAAGAATAGAGAGTGGTGAGAAAGTGAGTGAGTGAGTGTGTGAGTGAGTGTGTAAATGAGTGAGTGAGTAAGTGAGTCAGTTAGTGAGTGAGTGAGTGAGTGAATGAGTGAGTGAGTGAGTGAGTGAGTGAGTGAGTGAGTGTGTGAATGAGTGAGTGTGTGAATGAGTGAGTAAATGAGTGAGTGAGTGAGTGAGTGAGTGAATGAGTGAGTGAATGAGTGAGTGAGTGAGGGAAAAAAAAGAGAATATGAAAAATGGTTAAGCGAGATTGTCAAGTCAAAGGGTGAATCAAGTCTGAGACTGAAAGATGTGAAAACAGATAACAGTGATCTAAAGGTCTATTTTTATACTGAGACATTTTAATTGTCTTCATCATTCACTGTGAAGGGTATGATAATATTATTATGAAGTCCTTCATTCTATCGGTCGTTTTCGTTCACTATGCCCCACTATGCTTTGCCGTTCGTTTAGTTTCTCTCTCTCTCTCTCTCTCTGGCTCTCTTTCCTTTTCTCTCCCTCTCTCTCGCAATGTCTCCCTTTTTTTCATCATTTTTTTTTTGTGACAGTCCTCCCCCCCCCCCCCCCCAACTCTCCCATTCTGTCTTTATATTCCTTTTCGTATTCTTCTCTCTGTCAATTCATTTCAATCTCTCCATCTCTCTTTCTCTCTCTCAGCCTTTCCTTGCCTCTTTTTCTCTCTATCTCTCGGGTACTTTCTTTCTGTTTTTCTTCCTTTCTGTCCATCTCTATCTATCAGTTCTGCGTCGGTTTCTTGCTCACTGTCTCCTTAACTCTCATTCCCTCTCTCTCTCTCTCTTTCTCTCTCTCTTTCTCTCTCTCTTTCTCTCTCTATTTCACAGGCTCTTTGAGAAATCAATTTCTCCCGTGTTTCCCAACCTTGTCCAAATGCAAATTCCAGAGGCGAGGAACTTTTTAACCAGAGTCGTGACTTTGCAGAGAGCAGTTAAACCCAGGACAAAGTTCACATGGATTAGTTCCGGGTAACTATGACCGTCCATGTTGTTTGCTGTTAGGGAAGTTTTGCTTCCGTATTTTGCATTAGTTCCTTCTTAGACTCATTGACCAAAAATTTCCGAAACAAATACTGAGCTGAATTTCGCCTGTTTGGTTTGAGCTGCCCTTCAATTGAAAAAGGAAATTTCATCAGAATGGTATACCCTTCTACCCATCCCCCCCCCCCCGTCCC
>JBCAUA010051972.1:0-11592 GCA_038406235.1 Peronia verruculata
AGTGGTGGTTATCTCAGCTGTCCACAACCGTGGTCAAAAAATAACATAACACTATTGCGTTATGTGTACATCAGTATATCTATCGGTTTTATGCAATCAATTTTTTTTCTCGTAGGTGAAAGTTTGAATTTAGATTCAAGTGCCTGTGACCTGAATCTAGATCCAGATCTACCTCTAGAGGATTGTATCGTCATCATCATCCGATTCCCGTCAGCCCTGGAGCGGTCTCCAGTGAAAAATTAATTCATATATTCCTGCCGCTCGCTCCCTCCTACAATTCCAATAATATTACTGTTATGGGATCTACTTGTTTCCCTTGGCCAAGAGTTGCTTCCCTTAGAGAAAATGTCAATGATATGGATTATTGTGATTATAATGTTAATCATCAACGTAGGTCCTGTTAAAGATAATGGGTTATCACTAACCATAATTAGGAGATGTGCCTTTATCATCATGTCCGAATCTCTACAATTTTGTTATTTTATGACCACGGGTGTGGACAGTTGAGATAACCACCACTACAGGAGGTTGAAAAGCTTATAAAAACCATAATAATTAGAGTTGACTAGTCCACAGTGAGTTTCTGTGTGGTCACTCTGTGATTGGTGACTGCTCGATGATTCACCGAATTTTTGGGAACAACAATTACATCTCCTGGCGTCTTTTAATATCCAGACAATGTTTTAAGACACAGGCTTTGTTGAAGCAGCCGGTCCTCCACCGGCCATTTTCCTGACAGCAAACGTATTAGTGGCTTCATAACGTCTTGAGATTATTTATTTTAAAGTATTTAGAGCCTTAATGAATAGTCTTCAAATGGTTAAACAGAAACACAACAAGGTTATTTTCGATGTGCAGGAGTTTAAACGAGCAGGGTGGAATAAAACAGCGGTAATGATCAGGAGTATGGGAGACCGTTTCGCAGATTATCTGCCCTTTCCAGAAGAGTGAGTTGTGTAGCTGTAAGGGGAGATCATTTTGACCTGACCTTTACTTCCCTTTGCCAGACAAAAAAAAGGTATTGAGTTAGCAGTGTGAAGAGGGGAAAAAAACAACAACCTTTTGTTGCTTGCCATTCGAAAGACTGATCGCACAAAAACATAGATAAAATTATAGCAATAAGAAGAAAACATTCTCTTTACACATCATTTTTTATTTTTAAATTTTTCATGGCGTATTTCTCAAGCAAAGGGCACAAAAAGTGATTTTTTTTCCGCTTTACACTGTTTGTTCAATCCCTCTTTCGTCTGGTAAAGGGAAGTAATAGGGCTGAACACAACGATCTCCCATTGATGATATCAAAAAAGTGCTATAATCAAGAGGCTAAGTACAAGCCCAGTTCTTCTACTTGGAATGTAAACAAATATAACATCAGTGGATAGCTCTGTTTGTTAGTGGGACTTAGTGTGTAGTACAGGAATGTGATGATCTAGAACAACAGGCGAAGGTATCCACTCGTTATAAAATCCGGATTGCCGTGATAAATTTTCATTGAAGTGTCTTCACAAATCCCTTTCAATAATACGTTTAGATGTTGAATTTGGAAAGAAGAAGAAGAATGTGAGATGAAGAACAAATGTTTAAAGAATACATTGGTGCCAAAATATCAATAGGCCCAAAATTTAGACCTGATCTTCTTCTTTTTTTTTTTTTTTTGTTCATGATTACCAGAAATGAATGCCCGCCAGGGATGTGTGCCGTTTTTTCGCTGAATGGCCTCCCGTATGTCTGTATAAGTAAAATGAAATCAGCAAAAAGTGATTTTAAAATATACACAAAAAAAAAAAAAAAACTGCGTTTTAGTTCTGTTTATTTAAAGACTATATTAATGTATATAAAATGAAATTAGCCAGAGTAACGTAAATATCGAATGAAAAACTAAGGTATTGCTCTTTAATATGTGTGGAAAACAAAATGTCCGTACACGGGGAAAGAAATTTGCAATAGCAGTTGAAATACACACTGAAACCTTGGTAATTAATCGTACACGTTTAGGGAAATTTTTTAATGTCTACACAGCTCGTGCTGTGTATGTAATGCCATACATACGACGGGAAGTCACTCGTGTTAAGATATTTCAACATGCCCAATATAGTTCGAGTTCCATCCCCTGTGTTTATTGTATGCTCTTTATCGAGATGTGAGTTTGGCTAAAAATACTAATTTACTCCGAGCTAGGTGAGGACTGAAGAACTAGTGCAACTGGAGTGAGAGATTGGAGCATTAATTACAACTAGTTAATATTTCAGTAAGAAGAGGCCAGAAGGTACAAAAAAGATATTCAGTGGAGTGTAATGGAAACCTCACACGCTGAAAACGTCAGGTAGATATACTACCAGATGTATTCTAGGATAAATGGAAAATACATCCATTCTGCCATCAATATATCCATTTATTCATTTATCCATCCATCTGTATATACACTCATCCGTGTCTGCATCAATTCATTCGTCTATCCATGCTTGTAAAGTATCCACGCCTGCATTCATCCATGCCTGCATCCAGCGATGTCTGCATCTATCCATGCCTGGATCCATCCATCCATCCATCCATCCATCCATTCATCCATCCATCCATCCAACTATCCATTTGTCCATCCATTCATCCATCCATCTATCTGTTCATTCAATAATCATCAATGAATCTGTTCATGAATCCATCCATCTGTCCCTTTATCCAAGAAAAGATGCTAAGAAGGATACAATCGATCGGCCATATTGGATGTTTAGAAGAGCATTAAGAACAGGAGCCTTTAAAGAGAGAGCAATTACAGATGGAATCAAAGAGAGAGCAATTACAGATGGAATCAAAGAGAGAGCAATTACAGATGGAATCAAAGAGAGAGAGCAATTACAGATGGAATCAAAGAGAGAGAGCAATTACAGATGGAATCAAAGAGAGGAGCAATTACCGATGGAATCAAAGAGAGAGCAGATATCGTCTCAAATATACCACAGTGGAACTCTTGGATTTACCATTTGATTAAGATGACACGGAAAGATAATACGGAATAGTACTTTTTAAAAAAAAATCCTTTTAAGGTCTTTGAAATTTTCTCGCCAAACATGTTCATGTGTAAAAAGTATCAAAAATAAATTTAAAAATACATCATTATCAGAGTATTTGAAAACTCATTCAGTGTGAATAAAGAATAAAAAACGGCTTTGACTATCTGTATCACAAAAATGAGCGTGAAGGTAAGACAGAATGAATAAACGTCCATCTCAAATGTTCATGAATATATTTTGTTTTAATTTTGTTAAATTATTTTTGATGAATGAAGAAATTAATTAAAGGTCTTATCTTATCGCATCTTGTTATGCAGGCCCCAAAACCAGCAGATATTGTGAAATCCAAATAAAGAACGGTTTGTAACATAGATATTACATCAAAATAAGACAAATTTTAAATTTTGTTTCCAATATCTGGGATAGTAAAAGTCAGCATAAGAGCTGCAGAATGTTGAGAGGAATGGCGAAAGATAGCTTGGTGTTCATCGGCAGTGCCCCTAAGGCCCAAGGGGACTAGGGGCTAACCAAGACCATGATCAAATAGTTTTGTATATCAATTCCTCCACCCCCACCCCCTTTTTTAAAACAAAATTGGAACTGAACACAGTTTATGAACAAGTAACAGTTTTGAAGCGATTTACCTATTTTCACATTATTTTTCATTAAACATAAATAAAGAACTGAGTTTTGTACATGTCATGAAGAGAGAGAGAGAGAGAGAGAGAGAGAGACAGAGAGAGAGAGAGAGAGAGAGAGTGACGGTTCATGTTGGTACATGTACTGCAATTGGAAAGCACGACGACCTTTTTTTTTTTTTTTTAAGAGTTCTCTGCATTATTCAATTTTGAATTCAGTTTACGACGCCAAAAGACGCTGAAAGGCCACTGCGTTCTTGTTATTTAAGAACTTACAAGGAATTAATGTTTCATTTTTCCGATCAATTTTACATCCTACAACTCGAGTAAGGAAAGTTCCCGTCTTTCTATCAACTGGAATCAGATAAGCAGAGAAGTTTGACTGTCGATTCGAGATTGTGGCGACGAGGAGGATCTTATAAATAAATACATTTAATGATAATGCTAATAATCTATATAATAAGAGCGATGAGGGGGCGTGGCACTTATCTTATCGTCCAATAAAGTCGGAATCGGCAGGCATTTAAAATTCAAATAAAATTGCAGACGTGGGCAACTGATACCCAACTGTGTTATAGGCTTCCCTTTTTTTTTTTTTTTTCATAAAAATTACATTGTTTTAATTTATTATTATTATTATTATTTTTTAATGCCGAACTGTCATTAATTTTGTCCGCCATCACTTCCGTGCGGGACACATGACACGTTCAAAACACGTTTTTTTTTAGTAATATTCAGTTTAATGAACCAAAATATCAGCAACGTGGTGCGCATGCTGGCCAAAAAAATTGAAGTCGCAAGACTATATATTTTAAAAAACCTCCCACGGAGGCCGTGGGGTACCCAGCTAGTAATTTATAATAATAAAGCTCTACTGACGGCTGTTTTTTGCTTCTCTCTTTTCCGGGGTGTTTTCACTTTGTACACTGCCAAGGAAGGTTACTCTTTTTAAAACTTTTCTTCTTCATGACGTAGCAAGCGGAGCTGGGGACCCCACCCCCTTTTTTATCCTATTTGGAATCCCGATTCTACTCCCATTTCCGAAGATCGAACATTGTAACGAGAACGAGGTTTTGTTCAGCAAATTGAAATAGGGGAATGGAACCAAAATCCGAAACGAAAAATTAAACCTACCATTTAATGTTCCATTTTTCGTTCAACTCACTGAATAGCGTACATCTTCAAGTAAAACAAATGAAACTCAAAAGATATAGTCATATTACAAGATTAGAGGGGCTTGCAAAACCTACTATGCAAGGCACTATTCAAGAAAAACACATGGGAGGATAATATCAAGGAAAAAACCAGTCTTGAAGGCTAAGTAGCCATAACACTAAAATTTGCTGAGAAAGAAAAAAAAAAAAGCGTCATTTGATGGATCAAAGTTAGGTCTGATAACTAAATTCTCAGTTCGATCTGCACTTGATTTTCAGTTTGTGTATAAATCTCCAAATGTTTGAGTTCCACGTTTCTCCATATAATGGGCTTCAATTTTTCAGTGAGGAACTGAAACCGACTCTGTCACAACACCGACTCGCATGCTTCGTTTCGGTGGCATCGAAACACAGCGGTGATTGGCTCAACGCAATCCCTTCAACAGCCACCGGTAACCACATCGATGACGAGACAGTCCGGATGACTGTGGCACTACAGATTGGCCTTCGGATCTGTCAACGATACCGTTGTCGCTGTGGGACCATGGTGGACGAATTCGATCTACATCCCTTGTCCTGCCGCTATAGGTAGTTCACTTATGACGTTTCGCTTCCGCGTCCGCCCACCAAAAATTTGCATCCAAATATGGTAGTAAACACGAAAGTGGGAAGGATCTATAGCGCCGGCAGAATCCCCAGCAACGTGGCCCTAAACGATATCATCAAGAGAGCACTTCATTCCGCCGGCCTGTTTTCCGTCTTGGAACCGGTCGGCCTGGACCGAGGAGACGGACGACGACCTGATGGAGCTACCGTTTTCCCTTTCGAGAACGGCAAGCCTCTCGCTTGGGATGCCACCTGCGCGGATTCATTTTCGACTGGAAATATTTGTTCAACTGCTGCCAGCCCGGGATCAGCGGCCCGAAAAGCGGAGGACTTGAAACGCCTGAAATACCCAGCTTTGTCGGGGACCGCTTTCATTTCGTCCCTGTCGCCGTCGAGACGTCAGGAATGGTCGGCCCTGCTGCCACAGGTTTCTTGAGTAAGGTCGCCAACAGAATGCCCCTGGCGACGGACGAGCCAAGACAGACCCAGTGGCTATTTCAAAGAATCTCCCTGGCGATCGTCAGAAGCAACGCCTTTTCTGGCATCACATCAGCAAGGCAGTCGTCGCTGTCGCCCGAAGCCGACTCCCAGTGTTGATACGGCAAACTGAGCCTGTCTACTGGTCACTGGTTATAATCAAAAGTCACTCTTGAATTCCTTAGTATCTTTTGAAGCCTTCCTATATTTTTATAGAGATTTTCTTAGCGCTTAAATTTGTTTTGAGAATTGTATTCATTACATTGTACGAGAGTACATGTATGATTATTTCCGGTCATGCTTGTATGCCACATTTTAATGAACTGTATAACATTTTTTTTTCTTTCTTTGATTAATTATAAAACATTTCTTTAGACTCTCTATCGATCGATTGCTTGGTGTCAGAATATTGTTAATAGTCAGCACCTCGAACATTTACAATTGTTCCCTACTTGGCTTTTGCTTAATGTGTATTTCATTTTATACTGTACTACCTGAATATCACAAGAACATAATTTTCTGCCTTGCAGAATAAATAAAGAACCAATTTTTTGCTAACTGGTATTAGAAATACATGTATAATATTATTAGAAGAGAACCCACAGGTTTTGTGGAAGATTTTTTAAAAATATAGTTTAGACCGACACAGCCCTGCCATTTAAAATGAACGGCAAGGGTGCGCATCTCGATGTTGATATTCTGGATGATTAAACTGAACGCTGCTCAAAGAAATGTATTTGGTGTTTTAAAAGCGTCCTTCTATCCAAGGCACAATTCGGATCAAACGCTCTCGCAAAGTTATTCAGTTTCTAACGCTTCTTTAACATAAACTCATACATACTAAGCTGTTTTTGGGGTTTATATAAGTAGATTCACAGATCGTTATTAAACAATGTTCTGTGCCAACTTTTAGAGATGGATACATTCGACAGTGCTCGAATCCATGAGCTTTTTATGGAAGTTGCTTTCAATCTATGGTATCGACGATGAGCATTTTGCACTGAATAAGAAAACAAAACAAAACAAAGAAACGGAGAACGATACATAGTTCAGACATAAAGACCACAGTTCTGACGGAAACGAGAACTATTCTTAGTCTATTGTCGTGAAAATGGGTTGGCTTGTATTGGGGTTTTACGACACATCAGCGGGGTAACGGCTGTAATGTGTCGAACACGGTAAGATACGTTTACACGTCAATAAGAGAGGAAAGAAAGACGGACAAAAGACAGGAGCAAGGAGAGAGAGAAGAGATGTCGCCCCTGGAATGTCGAGGGTGACACTCTATGGGAGACACCCCACCGATGGCAGACTTACACCGCCTGCAGGTGGGAGCAGAGAACCTACATAAACCCCGGGTTCCCGGGGGGGGGGGGTCGTGAAAATGTTCGAACAGCAATATTAAAGATCACAAGTAAAAGAGTGAATCAACACCATTGACCATCAGCCAGTCTTTATTCATAATAGCATGGTGTGGATGAAAATTTCACAACATTTGACAGACATTTACAGCATAAAATTGGACAAATATAAATACATTTTTATTTTCCTCCTCTTCCTTTATGATAAATTTCTGATACATTTGTATCACGACGAGGTTAAAGGCGTCTGATGTCAACATTATTCGCATGCAGATAAAGATATTTGCATCTGATGTTTGTCATGGTAAAGGAAATAAATGTCATTTATATTTTGCTCTGGGAAAAATGATTTATAGGACTGGAGAGTCAAGGCATCAGGAGAGAGTTCGCGTCTCCCGGCATGTGCATCGTGTGAGGTTGCATCATTTTTCACCAAAACTGGCTGATTTCTTCTGGACATAAAGCTGTTAAAATTGGCCAGTTTTGGTTCATACTGGTGCAATCTGACTTGATGCTGACACAGGGGACGCCAATAGCCACGATACCCCACTGAACCTTCATTCCTATAGTTATGACTCCTCAGAGCTGAGTTAGTTATTCATACTCAAAAGTTAATAGATTGTTCAGACCAAGCGAAAGGTTGGAAATACCGGCGTCTATTATTAACAGGGGGATACAAACACTCCAAACTATTCACAATTTCCTTCACTTTTCGGTTTGACCCTGTTACGGTGTGGAGGAAATGTGTCACTAAAACTCTTCATTGTGAGCCTATTATTTGGAGGCCATCTAGGTTCAATAGGGCCTATTGAACCTAGATGGCCTCTAAATAATAGTAGTATTGAGTGGTGTTAATAATATAATGACGTAAGGAAAAGTATGACGTACTTCCGGTGTCGCGTTTTCCGACGTTTTGTTTTCGACACCAGTGTTGTGGGATTTCATGGTGTTTATTTTCAGTAGGGGGTACGAACACTCAGCCGGGGATTTCCAGATCTGTGCTTAGTCGAATATTAACTATTTCTGTGACACGGACTTTCCCAACGAACAACTTAGACATTAGACGCATTTGACCTGGCTGTGCGACATTTATAACTACATCAACTTAACCATCTACGGCCATCATTTGGAAGATATAGAGGAATAAACGTCAGTAACGAACATTTTTAGCACACCTGTTAAATATGCTCTCTCATAAATTCTTGTATGGAGAAGCAAACATATTGTAAAGCGGCTGAAACAACTTCTTAATCTTTCTCAAAACAATAAATAATAAATAGTAAATAAATAGACAGATAGATAAATAAATGAATAAATAAATAAATTAATAAAATTAATAAATAAGATGCAACAATGACATTAATAATCAAAGGTGCGAAATCTTACTGCGTGTAGGGTCATTGACAGATATAAAACTATAAATACAAAAAGGCTATATCATAAGCAACAACATCAGAAACACCGACAACAACGACAAGAGCCCAAAATCATCATCATCAGAGTCATTTAATCACATAAATGCTGGTCTATATTGAAACACACACACACACACACAATAAAATAAACGTTTGATTGTTAAATAAGGTACTTCAGTTTCTTCAACCGCACCAGGTACATAGAATTACTGAGTAGTTTTTAATGTGAGTGGGCAAAACACGTTTCGCCAGCAAAATTGCCCGTATCGAGGAAACCGGTGTTGAAGTTTTGTTTCTGAACACATTATGATTGAAATCGCTAGTAAAAACACAACAGATTTGTTCTGGCCAAGGGACAGCTGGAATTTCCCGTCTAATTTTAGTAGGGTGTACAAACATTGAAAACTATTCACTGTCATTGACATGGAAAAACGTATAAAAATGCACGGAACCGGTGACAATTGTTCTCGGATCTCGTGGTGGAGCGGTAACAAACATCAACGAGTGTTCTATTTCGGCTGGGATTTCTAGGTTTTGCGTAGTCGAATATGACCTATTATTGCCCCCAATCATGTCTGAGGTAAAAAAATTAATTCTAAAGCTGCTCGTCTTACTTCGTATTTGAGTCACCTAAAAGAGCCATTTTGACTGCTTGCCAAATAGTTCATATTCGACTAAGCAAAAATCTGGAAATCCCCGCCGGAATGTTTGCACCCACTTCTAAAAATAGAACATTGACTAATGTTTGTTACCCTTCCTCCGTGAGATCTGAGAACATAATATCACCGGTCCCGAGCATTTGTATGTGTTTTTGTATGTCAATGTTAGTTAGTGAACAGTTTGAAGTGTTTGTATCCCTTACTAAAATTAGACTGGGAATTTCCAGTCCTTTGTTTGGAAAGTAACATATCTATTACCTCCCTTTGTCAAGTACGAGAAACATAAGACATGCATTGTAGAGAAAAGGGAGAAAAAAAAACTAATTCTCTCTCTTCCGTTGTGAAACATGAGTGATGGTTTTCCAACATGTTTAACAAATTTAAAGAAAGCTTTCATACCATGCAAAGACCTGCATTTCTGTATTGGATAAGCGGATAACAAGTGGTGAGTCAGTTCCCTATTGCGCTATCTCCTTGTTTTTTTTTTTTGCATTTTGAGAAAATTGATGTTTTATATTTAGCAACTGTTTTTGGTTTGTTTGTTTGTTGTTGTTTTTTTGCACATAGGAGGCAGGACAAAATGATTTAGCGCCGTCTATTTGGGCCAACTAGCCCAGCTAGATCCTGGAGTCTGTTTGGGCCTATTGATGCGTCTCTTTCTCTCTGTCCGTGCGTAAGAAAGTTATTTTATCCAGTTAGTTATGTAACGTGTCGGGAGGGGAGGCTACCCCCCCCCCCCCCACCTCCCAACTGCGAACAGGCTCTCGCATGTACTTTCTGGTACAACTTTTCTATTTGCCTGTGCTTCCTCATTGCAATACTAGGCCTAGATAGACACTCCATCTTGTTTTATAGTACACAATGTCGTGATCAAATGGATTATGGTTGATGTTCTGAAACTTGTAAGAAGTAAATCATAAGGACTGATAAGTTTTGCTTGTTTGTTAGCTTCTTTGTCTGCTTCTTTGTTACATTGTCATTAATTTATGTGTTTGTCTGTTTGTTTGTTTGTTGATGTATTCTTCCCTCTGTAATTTATTTGTTTCTTTTCCATCTCTTTTTGTAATTCTTATAATAATAATAATAATAATAATAATATAATAATAATAATAAAGCGCATTTATATAGTGCCTCACCCCCGTAGGACTCGAAGCGCTTTACAGAACCAAAATGATTAGCAGCCACACACGAAATATGCCTGAAAACAAACGGGCAATAACATACGTCCATATTTATAACATGGTATACAGAAAGACTCGAGACATGCTCACACACATAATCCTGTAATACAATTCGAACGCATACGTAAGTCTGTAGACATGACTGACAGCCCTCTCGCAGGCAAAACGTGAAAACATTACTCAGACAGATACTTGTTGAACAGGTATATTTCTAACTGTTTATCGTTTTTTCTTAGAGTCACCTTGTCCTGATTCATCTTTCATTCTTATCGCCTTGTGATGATGATCTCAGATTTTTATCATCATCTTCTTTGAACAAAGGAGAAAAAGCCAAAAGTAATAGAGTAATTCATTTTTAAAAAAAAGGAAAACAATATAAGAAGGAATTAGAGAATGAGAAAGATGTTACATTCTGTATAATTATGCCTTTCTACCTCTTCTGGTGGTTATCTCGGAGGAGAAAAAGGAAGAGAGAAAAAGAGGAGAAAATAACCGGCAGACAGACAAATAGACGGCAGACTCGGGCAGGCAGGCAGACAGGCAGACAGACAAACCGGTAGACAGACAGGCAAACAAGCAGGTTAGCAGACAGACAGACAGACAGACAGACAGATAGACAGGCAGGCAGACAGACAGACAGACAATCAGACAGACAGACAGAAAGACAGAGATACAGACAAACATATATATTAGGAAACCATGAAACAAAAAGAAGTGAGACAGTGGGAAACGAAATTGAGAGGAAATGTTAGGGGGACAAATATGATGAAAAACTCCTGATTCGTGTGATATATTGTTGGCATCCGTCTGTCTCGGGAGACAATGGGTATGCGCCTTGGATTAGTCCATGGTCGAGTTGCAGTGCCTGCTGTGACTGAACAGTCAAATGAGGCAGCTAGGTTACTTCCCTTTGCCAAGTACAAGAGGTGTAGGATAAACATTGCAAAGAAGGAAAAAAAAAAAACACTTTTTCTGTTGTAATTTGAATTATGAACAAATTATCGCGATAAGAAAAAAATTTGTTTAAAACGAAAAGTCTTTAATCAATGTATTATCCCAACAATGACTTACGGCTGTCAAACATGGCCACTTA
>JBCAUA010051983.1:0-11592 GCA_038406235.1 Peronia verruculata
GGTATCTTGGTCGGACACCGGGCTCTTAGACGGATTTTTTTATTTGGGAGCATCCAGATCGGGTTCTTAGAGGGGTAGATTATAGAGGAAAAATTCGGTTTCACAGCAGAGGCGCGTTCTTAGGCGGACCGGGCTCTTAGTCGGAGGATTCTTAGGCGGAGACCACTGTATCATACTCTCATTTTACAAAAAATCTCTTAAAATTGAGATGACTGTCCACTGGCAGTTAATCAAATACATCAAAAAAGTGGAAAAACAATATGAGGAATTTTGAATCAAGTAAGTCAATTAAAGAAACTAATACCGTTAGCCAAATTTTCGATCCTGCTTGACTCTGTCGGGGCCATAATGAAAACATATGAAAAGTAAAATGGATATTGCTGGAGATAAAAGGAAATGTCAATTAAATTATTTGTTTATTGTAAAGGAGAGACTTTTCAAATTTGTTGAAAAAGGAAGAAAAAAAGTACATTTTTAGAGCAATTAAATCTTTACAACTGCTTTACCAATGCTCAAATCATGTAAGATTGTTATTCTGTCAATTTTATTTGTTTGATATTCTCATGTAAGTTTCACCAGGGGGACCTGCATCAGTAGCTGCTGGCTCTTTTCAACGTGAACAAATAGCAGGTTGCCAATCAACTACAAAAGGATGACAATTTTTTCCCATGTTGCAGCAGCATTAAAAATTTGTGATGATGATTTCTTTTTTTTTTTTTTTTTAAACATAATTTTGAAGACATTTGCATTTACATGTTAATCATACTCTGTCTGGACTATGTAGATATAACCATTTGTTATTTGATCAGATTTATGTAATGCAAGATTCAGGATTTTATTGTCCCATGGAGCCATGACAGGATTTTTTTCCTCTTCACTTTTTGAAAGAATAAAGAAAGAAATGGGAATGGTTGCTAGCACCTGTCGTATTGCTTTAATATGATACCTTATACTACTGTAACTTGTGGTCTGTTGTTAGTGCTAACCACATTGAATAAATTCTGAGTGAGCATTCATGTTTTTATTTACTCTTCTTGTGCAAAGTAGAATGATAATTTCACCATAACAATTAATTGCATGAACATTTCTCTGAAAATTGCCAATTTATTTTTTCTCTTTAAATTATCTAAACAAACTATTTCTACACTCACAAAAGGGTCAAAGGCAAACAGAACAAATACAAGCTCATGTGAAATGAATTTATTTCAGATAAGAACCTCAAACAGACAATATACACAATGAAAAGTCAGTGTCAACAACTTGTTTAGCAGTCATATCCTTCCCACTCATTCTTTGTGAAGATATAATTGTGAAGATAAAATACAGTGGAACACGCTTAAACCAAAATTTCAGGGACTAGACATATTATTTTGGTTTATCCAAAGTGGTATGGTAGAAGTTGTCAGAAGCGGGAACAAACTCTGAAGGGTCAAATTTCACTTACTAATAATGAACCACATGGGTCACCTGAAAATACACAATGCTGTAACATCACAGCATCATCAGACAGCGCGCATCACGATGCTTTGATGACATGTTGCCAGTACAATTTAGATTCCACGGACAATGCCCACTTGATTCACTGACGCAATTCCCCCTCCCCTGCCCCCCCTCACTGTCTTTGACACCTGCTGGTGGCCTCAGGCCTGATGATGAGAGAATGGCTTGTCAGTACTAAGCGTGTTTGATTAAGAATAGGTCACAGGCTTCCACTCAAATCAAGCTCATTGTTTTCGGTTCAGCCATGTTCCCACAAATATTGACTTCTGTTTATCGCTCTGATTCTAATCCCAAGGTGGGCTGCGAGCGGTTACTCTTAGCAGCCTGCGTTGTCGTGTAAATGTGTGTTTTGCGCATCTCGCTTGCTAGGCTCTTATCCCATAGGGTACGAGTCGTGGTGTGCAGTAACCTAACTAAAATCAGTAATCTGGCGCTAAGGCCGAGTCACCATGGACATGAGGCCAATCTCGCAGGGTCAGTTCCCGATAGCTTGAGTAATGAATCATCCTCTGCTTGCGGCGGCAGCCAGTCTACCAGAGGGACATCGGGTCGCATTACTGTCACTTAAAGGTGGGTTACGGAGATAGATTGCTCATCTGGTGTGAGCAAATCTCCTGTGGCATAGTGGTTTCCATAGGCACCATAGGGACGAAGTCGAGACAATAGACAAAGAGGATAGGTACAGGAGATATTTCCTGTCTAATGCAGGAAGATCTCCCTGAGTCACATTCGGGAGTGGTACTGCTCGCTACGGGCGCAACCCTGTTGCGTGGCGGAAGAAGCTCACAGTACCCTTGAGCTCCTCCACCAACCCGTATAGGCACTGGCTGATAGATGGATTTGGACCAAGAAAATTGATCCTTGATCCAGCCAGATAGGGACAATCCAGTAGTATGTGTTCCACCGTCTCACGACAGACACCACAGTGGCGACATCGTGGGTCCCGCCCGGGCTTCCATCGACTGAGGTGGAGTTTTAGTTCGACATGCCCCGTATGCAGGCGGAAGATCGTGGAAAATTCTGCTCTTTCAAGCTTGTTGATGTTGTCCTTTTTGTCGTGGGGGTAGTGCCGATGGAAGCATCGGGCTTTGTCGTCCCATCCACCTCTCCCTGACCCCCTCCCTAATCTCAGACTTAGCGCCAGGGTAGGTGGTCGGGACTGACTCTTGCTCCTCACCAGCCCCGTCCCTTGCCAGGGTATCCGCAATTTCATTGCCCTGGACACCAACATGCCCGGGGATCCATTGTAGATACACCTTAATCTGGTAGTCGGACTCAAGTCCCGCTATCACAGTTCGTATTAGTCCCAGGGCTTCCGTCTCCACACTAGGGCTGCGACTCTCCAAGGCCTGGAGGGCTGACCTGGAGTCAGAGAGCACCACCACGTCCGCTGGGAACAGAGTCCCACCTACAAACCTGGATTGGACATGTGCGAGTGCTCGTCTTATCGCCTCCACTTCGGCATCATAGTTGGAAGCTCCGAGGCCGCACGGGCCACTGAGTTTGTCTGGCGCCTCCCCATCAGGGTACTCTATGTAAACGCCATATCCGGCACCACCAGGTGGCCCCATACGGGAACCATCCATGTATGCTCGGATTGTGGACTCAGCAGGATAGTGATCAATTGTCTCCAATGCGGCTGTCCGGAGAAAGGTCCCGGCGCTGGCCTTTGTCATCGTCTTGTCCAGAAGCATCGGAAAGACTCTGAGACCCTCAGCCGGAGGGGACACCCCAAGGGGCACAACACGTGGCATCTTTGCACGGCTGGAATTTGTTTATCGCTAGTCCATTAACAAAGAGTAAATGAGGGAAAAAAAAAAATGGGGATTAATTTTCTTTCGGTTCAGCCCTGTTTTCGGTTTAGCCGTTTTCAGGTTGAGTGTGTTCCACTGTACATCGAAATGCATCATAAATACATGTAATTGTTTGCCACATGAATCAGACAATGTCATCAGTCTGAAGTCAAATAAATAGAGCTGTAAATCTTGTGTGGCTGTTTCAGCCTTTTTCTCACTAATTTGGCCGTCCATATATTCAGAAGTGACTTGCTTGCTTTAACTCTTTCGGTACCAGTTATAATCTATAATTGACATAGAAGTCCACCACTGAACTAATCAACAATATACACCTATGTCCTGCACCCAGGGCAAATGAGTTGGGAATCACACCAGGTGATTTTGAGTTTTTGATTTTTTTTCTTTTTTTTCAGGTGAGCATAAGGTTAAATTTTCGTTTTGTGAAAACAAAAAAAAATTGGTATCTGGATTGAAAAATGGTTAAAAACAGCCATAGCTCGAAGTCACCAGACGTCTGCCTCATTTGCCCTGGGCGCAAGACATACGTGGTCAATATGGTCTAAGGGACTTTCTCTATTTCCAATTCTTATCTGAGCAACTTTTTTTTAAAATGCCTTTAAAATACACAAAACTAACTCTTGTTGTTCCAAACATAGTATCTATTTTAATCTCAACTGTGAATTTATGTCATTTCTTCAACTTTTCAAATGTATACAAAATAATGGAAACACCCACCCTCAGTCTATCTGGTCTGTCCAAGAAACAATACTTTCAAATTAAATTGGTTAATCGGTTACACTATAGTGTAAAGCCAGCAGTGATTTGATTAGATCTACTCAACTTGTTTTTGAAAATCATGTTTTCTTGGCAATAATTATATCTCATCTCAAAAAAAGTTTGCTCATTTTCTCTGATATCCTTAAATGCTAATGAGTATTCCTTAAGCATCTTTTTATGTACAGCATGTACAGATTCTATAGTTATAGTAGTAAGGGACAATTATCAGCCCATTTAGAAGAGTATGATGAACAGTTTAGGTATGGACTAGTATGACTAGCACAGCCATAAAAAATTCACATGGACAGTAAATCACCACTTAAAGACTAAAAATTGCCCCCCCCCCCTCCTCCCCAACCTACCCTCACCTCACCCCTCTCGATAACAGACAATAAAATAAAATACAAAATACATGTGAATAAATTACCAGTCGCATGGACATTCTGGACTTATAATCTGGTTAAAAAAAAATGTCTATCTTCCTACAAATACAAAAACAAAAACAAAAAAAGCTGAAAATTATATTTTGACTCCAAACTGGCCAATCCAGGTGCCATACATTAAATATATACATATATGGTCTTTGCTGAGTGATAATACAGTACATGTATTTTCTCTACTATGTAGAGTTACCATCACAGTAGCAACAACATTATGGTTCCTGGAATGTATGTCCATCCCTGATTGTTGAAGAGGCATTAAACATTGTTTTTCAAGCCAGTTTGCTAGCCTGACATGAAGCTATGACATGAATATGACTACATATATAACAAAAAGTTTAAGGAAATTTTAACAATCTGTACCATCTTTGGAATCCTCCAGAACCTTTACTTTCTCACCCAAAGACTTGGAACACAGAAACACTTCAGTCTCAGACAAAGCTGTGGCATGTGCATTGTTACTATTGCATTCCATATGACTTTGCATATTCCACTCCCTGATGTGGAATACAACAAAAACCTGACCTCTTGAGGATATAGAAACTTTCCTCCTTCCTAAACTATGTGGGGTTGGTCAAACCCATACTGTATATATATATATATAATACAATCAACTGCACTTGGGTTCGGTGAAACACTCCTGCCTAAAGAAGTGCGAGAATAGACCAATAAAAACTGCTGTCTGCCAGCATCAAATGCCTCAAACTCTACAGTGTATTTGTTCTATATGAAAAGTCAGGCTATGACAAATCCCACGCTGCATTTATACAGTGCAATTTTACATTGTACAGCAAATGTTAAATTTCAAAAATGCAAATAAACTACTCCCATCTCTAAATAATCAATACATGTACAATCCAAAGCTGCAATACCTTATAAATATGGTTTAGACAAGATTTGCACACTATATATAGATACATGTAGATCTAATACCCTGTTGCATGTACTATAAAAATCAAGTATGGAGAAACAATATGCAGCAAATGATTTTCCAAGTTCTTTGTATTGTATAAACAAATAAATTGATGTTAGTCAGGACAGCAATATTTCATATTTTACGATACACTCACACAAAGTTCTTTACAATGAGCTTATCTGGGTCACAACTTCAAAATAATCAAAATAATTATCAAAATTCAAAATAATGGCATCACCATTTGGTTATTCCAACTAATTAACCAATCATATCCCATTATTTTCCTGAAAATTCTCCGTCAAACCTGAGTATATAACAAAATATGTCAAATGTGCAACTATTTCATTAGATGAGCACATGGAGGTACAAAGTTCCATCATTCACAACCCTGTACTGATTGAAAATAAAAATGATTATATTTCCATATTATCCCTGACAACAGAAAAAAAACTCATCTGGTGAGAGACAGCATATCCGTGACATACATTTTTAAATTACTATAACTACATCTATTCACTACATTTATTCACTATCTCTATTTAAATTAGTGAAGTGAATACCAGTACAATATCATGAAAGACTGATAATTTCACTTTGTGACCTTTCACCTCTTTGTCCAACCCAGCATAGGTTTCATATAGATAGTCCTGCCAGATCTAGTTGTAAAGTACATGTCAATTCATATGCAAGTCTGCATCTCAACAAACTTCAAAGGTTGTAAAATTTTCAGAAAATTACAGGATATCAACATGAAGGGTCTGTTAACTGAACATGCCAAAATAAACATCAAGCCTAAAACTTCTCTTTCAGAACATCAAGCCCCTTCTTTGATTCTATTTCCTTGATATGTAAAGAAAACTCAGGCATAAATCCAATACAATGTGTATTATGACGAAGGGAATTCCTTTCCCAAATTCTGCTTTGGGACTGGGCTGATCGACAGTTCATCAGGCAAAACACAAATCTACACAAATCTAAAATATGGCAAATTCTTCCTTGTAAATCTAAACCAATTCAGTCAACAAACATTCAACTTAGTAAAACAAAGAAAGAGAAAAGTATGCAAAAAAGATAGGGAAAATATTGTTGCAAAGGAAACCGTGAAAGACTTGTGGGAACAGAAAACATCAAAAGACAAAATGTCCATGATCTTCCTTCAAAGAGAGGGATCATTACTGTGTTTGTGCTCATGGTACAGATAACAGATCCATACCACAACATTGACACTGTCTGCACTCCCCAGAGACAAGCAGTGCCACTAACCTCAGATTACTCAGAACCACCTGTGCTTGCAGAAGTAAGTTAATGGGAATGTTTGTCACAGATATCTTATCACAAACTGTCTCAGTCAAATATCATTACCACAACAGCTAGACCACATTACTTGCTCAATGCAGATCTACATGTAGAGATATCTCCATTAATGTATAATTATGCTATAAGTATGTAACTAGCATCATGTTAGGTGGGTAGTAAGAGAATCACTTTTCACTCAAAACAATATGCATGAAGGAACAAAACCTTACATCAAGGAAATTCGATAAAGGAGAATGGTTATTAAAGACCACAATGAAAATTTAAAGTCAGCCCAATTCACTTGCATTTAGATGAGAGAATGTGCAGTCTGAGAATGAAAATACAGAAGAGATGTATCAGTATGGTATTATGATGTACAATAACAGACTGTGATATTCAACTGTATCAGGATAGTTGCCAACATATTTTGCATACCAAAGTAAAAGGCCACACATTGTTTCTTTTCTTCATGAACTTGTCACATGATGACAGCTGTCACTTAAAACCCTCACAACTAGAGTAAGAAATGACCTTGTTCCTGGTTCCTTGTTCCTGGTTTCTGAGGATTCCATGCAGATTACACTGGCAAATAACTTGTGATCAAATATTGAGAAGTGCAAAGAAATATGAGGTGTACATTGTGTTTCTTTTAACATCACAAACAAGGGTGTTACATGACAAGACCTCTGGCTTCTCCACACAGACATAACACTGCTGAATAATTTAATTAACAAAGATTGGTCTGTGGTATGCTAGACTCCCTGATGTTCAATGATATGACATTTGTTTATCAAAACAATATCTGTACATTTGTACTCCGAGATCTCATTATGATGGAAAAGAAGACAATACTAGTAGTAGTATTATGGGCACCATTCAAATTCTGTTCACATAAACAAACCTTTACATAACAGGTACAAGATAAAGTCTCAAAAATTCTATTCACTCAAACAACATGACAATTTTTTTTTTTCGCTAAATAAAGAAAACTTATGACAGTTTGATTCTGGATATTACTTTATGTCATAAATAGTCAACATTTGTAGTCCATTTTCTTTGACAACATATCCACTGTATCAAGAGTTAAAGCTATAGCAGTAACTTAACAAACAAACAGGATAATGTTGGATAAATGTTTAAAAAAATAATCTTACCATATCTCACATGGAACAAAACACAAATGATACAAAATAGTGGATCGGTTCAGATATACATTCAAACTCACATAGTGGATGGTATCAGAATATCCACCATGATGCACAGCACCTCTTGACACAAAACATAGTAACCAGCGGCATTAATACATCCATTGCCAAACAAAAACTGAACTAAAAATTGGTTGGATGTATGTATCTTATATATATATACAGAGAGAGAGAGAGAGAGAGAGAGATAAGATCTGAGTTTTTGAATATGAAAATAAGGCACAGAATGATGGTGGAGGCTTTACCCAATAGGTTTAATTGCAGAGAGGAAAATTATATAATTGCGTAATTTAGTAAAAAAAAAAAAAGAAAGAAAGAAAGAAAGAAACAGAACTTGAGCCAACAACAGACTTGATAACCATGAAAATTCACTTTAAAAAAAATGTCATGGACATAATCAAGGAATGTGCACACACTGCATACTAAGGCAAGTAGTTTGATCACACTGATGAAAGATGACTTTTCAGCATTGTTAATCCATCCTGAGGCACTAACAACAGCAAAAGGTGGAATGTTATATAGTTTTTTTTACCTGGTTATTGTTTTTCTTTTTTGTTGTTATTGTTATTGTTTTTTTCAGTTGATACAACATATATGAAACACTACTCCATGGCTCAAGTAAACAAAAAATTTTTAAGGAAATTAACTGAGACAGAAAAACAATGATCAGATTATCAGAATCCAATGCTGGTTCTTGGTTCCTCAAAGTTAAATTCATCACAATCTCTCAAAATTTCATGCAAAATTCAAATCCTTTCATTAGCACAACAAAGTAATAATCTTACAAGCATATCTGTGAATAATAAACAATAATATTTGACAATAACTTTTTGCATGCAAAAAAAAAAAAAAATGGAAGCGGGTGGATGTGGCATGAAATTTGGGAAGAATAAAGACACTATTCACTTTTCAACAGTCATGAGCAGCTCTCATCTAGTGTGGATACCAGTTACAGCAATACAAAACAACAGTCCCACAACCGACAAATCACATGCATGTCAAAAAACCTATGCATTAAATTACTCAAAAAATTTACCCTTTTTTTTTCTTCCGCTGTGTTAAAGTCCACATCCTCATTCTTCCACCCTTTGACTGCTTCATTGTGTCATTTTCCCATGGAAGCTGATGTAAATCTCAAATCATTAAAATGCACCTGTCTAAGTTGCTAACACTGAATTTCCCAGATTACATTATTTACTTGGAGTCTAGATATAATTCCCACTTGCAACATACCTACACAATGTTTTGACAACAATACAAACTTTATCACAAATGAATAATGCCAATATCAAAAAAAAAATTTACAAACCCAAGAGGCAGAACATAAAAATGCTGAAAAGCTCTTCATGATAAAAAAAAAATCAAATGAACTAGAACGAGCATAATACAATCAAGAGGGCATGTTAATGGCACCATCTGTCTTGCTGTGAATTGGCACCCTCTTTTGATATCAAACACTGGCTTTGGAGCAAAAGAAAGGGAAGCCACCTTGGAGAGAGCACACATGATGGCTATGTTGAAATTTGGCCTGGGTTGAGAAGAGGGTCATCATCATCCAGTTTCTTGGTCTGTAAGTGAATCAAACAAACAGAATCTGTCATATTTCAGCCATTTAATCATAACATTATCTTAGAAAAATACTGCTATACAGTGGTCTCCACCTAGGAACCTCATTGTCGGGAGATAAAAAAAGTGGGCTCTAAGGTGAACGGGTTCTCAGGCAGACTGAAAAGTTACGCAAACTGTCTGACCCACAGATTGTCCTCACTACTATGATTATTTGATCGTTACTGTTAGTTAACGATGTGTGAATAAGTACTGCCTTGTTCACTATGTGTATATTATAATTAGATAGAGCAATTCCTGATATTTTTAAGCATATAATGACATCAATTACGCTTCCCAGCTTTAAACAGTGTGTGAGTTTTCACATAATGGTATCGTTGTTGAGAACATGATATTGCTATGCTACCCCGCAGATAATCGTAAGCATGACTCGAGTGTTTTACAGATTGACATAAGTAGCAAAATAGCTGACCGGTCAGGAGGCTAGACTTACTGCTCTTATGCACAGAGCCAATCACAAGTGTTTTCTCACGTGTTGTCAAACAAAGAAATGCTTACGGGTTAGCCAACAACGTGGCCTGATTATGCAGTCATACATCAACCATCATTTCCATTCCTTTGTCTACCTGTTCCCTCCACCCCTCTCCCCATTTACTGCACTTCTAGCACTGCGCATAATTCTCAAGTGGATATTATGATGTGGAATTATTCCATAAGTACTTGGGTATCTTCATCCAACACTGTGCTCTTAGGTGGATTTTTTTTTTCATTTGGCAGCCCCCAGAGCAGATTCTTAAAGTGGTAAATTATGGAGGAAAAATTCCGTTTCGCAGCAAAGGAGGGTTCTCAGACGGACCGGGCTCTTAGGCAGAGACCACTGTACCATATTAATGACCCAGTTAAGCAAAGCAATTCCCATCAATATTTATATGTGTCTTGCGCCCAGGGCAAATGAGTCGGAAGTCGAGCCGGGTGATTTTAAGTCACAGCCATTTTTGACCATTTTTTAATATTTTCAGACTAGGATACATAAATATTTCTTTTTTTCAGATCAAAAAAAGTTAAATTGTGGTTCTGTGAAAACAAAACAAACAAAAAAAAAAAAAAAAAGTAGTATCTCAGTTGAAGTGAGTTTAAAACAACAAAAAATGGCTGTATATCTTCATTGCCCTGCACGACTTTGGACTCATTTGCCCTGGTCACAAGACATGATTGTTATAAATGGCATTTATATAGAGCTTACTGTGGAATAGTCCATATATGACTGCCCAAAAAAATCCCAAAAGAGACCTTCATGTTAGTTATCAGTTTCCTGGAAATCAAACAGGACAGCTGTCTAACCATCTGACAAAAACTTTCTCTGTCTGCAACCTTTTTAACCTAAGTCAAGTCAAGAAATATCTCTACATTGTTTCTCCAATAGACAAAATGTTGGGCCCCATGAGGATTCAAACCCAGGAACTTCAAACCCAGAGTCCACTTCCTAATGGCTCGGTCGTCACCACCACCAACATCATTGTAGTCCATCTGCCTTTTTAGAGTAAATGCATTGTGCGAAACAATAAACCTGAACCCGACCTTGGCATTATTTTACAGTTTCATTCAATGAGTGATTGCCACCATTCACACTATCATCCAATGACAGCAGTCCAGCAGGCACAGTGAGAATGTGGGGGCTGCCAGTTCAATGTAATCTCTTTGACGTATATAAAAAGCAAATATTGAAAGAAATCTGTACGGCTTCAGCACAAATCCATATAACTTCAGGAATGGTCTGTCTAGTTCAATGTAATCTCTTTGGCGTATATAAAAAGCAAATATTGAAAGAAAGCTGTATGGGTTCAGTACAAATCCATAAAACTTCAGGAATGGTCTGTCTGATCTGTCCTCATTTGCTTTTCAGTCTAAGTTTTCATGATGTTACCCAAATTCTCTTGGGGGGGTGTCCTAAAACTGGGTTTTTGCTCAAAATGTTCGATTTTGGGTTTCTGTTTTCTTTTAAAAGTACGGTCTCTGCTCAATGTAAAAATGGTATCAAAAAGTTGATATGTCCATTCTAAGGTGTCGGGAGGGTGGTCAAGCAAAGGTTGACCTGC
>JBCAUA010051994.1:0-25597 GCA_038406235.1 Peronia verruculata
CTATCTATCTATCTATCTATCTATCTATCTATCTATCTATCTATCTATCTATCTATCTATCGATCTATCTATCTATCGATCTATCGATCTATCTGTCTGTTTCTCTGTCTGTCTGTCTATCGAACTTTAGACTATATTGTTTGTCCATTGTAGTGAGATAAACGCGTTTTTCCTCAACAACCCTCGCAGTTTCCTCAGACAAGTACATAAGTGGAGATCTGGCGGCAGACAGAAGGGCAACACTGTAACAAAAAGACAATCCTATGTTGGTTTGTTGACATAAATCAGAAAAGACATATTATGTTTTGTTTGCTGAGATAACTGTGGCGATAGGAAAGAAACTGCCAATGTGAAAGCCATGGCAGATATCGCGAGATAGTGATAATGAGTTAACATCTCCTTTCTTGTACAGCAGAACACTATTTACATTTTATGTTTCCTTTATTGCCCCAACGAAGAGCCAAGCGGGCTCGAAAAATTGGCCAGCGATATTAGTTTATTTTATTAACTCAATTCATATTCTTCATCTTGTTTTTCAACTTTTTTTTTTTTTGGTGTATTTGATTAGTTGCCGGTGGACAGACACTTTAATTTTAAGACATTGTTTGTAAAATGATAATAGTAATAACCATAGTAATATGATGGTGATAACAACTACAACAACATTGCCAGCAGTAGTAGGAGAAATACTGAAGTAGTGGTAGCAGTAATAATAATAATAATTGTAGCAGTAGTAACAATTAGAGTAGTAGAAGTAATAATAGTAGTAATAGTAGCATCAGCATCATCAGCAATATAGGTATTGTAAAAGTAGTACTAGTAGTACTGTAGAGATGACAGGGAAAGAAGAATCCAGACTTGCGCTATATTTACAAGAGGTGGTTTTTTGCATGGTTTTATATCTTACATCAACTTTCCCTGATCAAGTCCGAATGCAAAGAGTAAATGTTTAATTTTTTAATATACGTCTATTTCGTCTCTGCCATGGACGAAACCTTTCTCTCTTAACAAAAGTGAGGGGGATGGGAAACTACTGGATTGCTTATGTTTGTCTTATATTAAGTGTGTTTCTTCATGTTCAAGAAATTAATGCTTATGTAGGTCTACATGCAATATGAGACAAGAAGCTTGTTTCTAAATTGTATTGTTACGAAAAGAAAACCCACGGTCTTCGTGGCACATTTTTAAAAATATAGTTCAAAACGATCCAGCCCTGAGTTTTTAGATGTATGGCAACCGTGTGCACCTCGATTTTGGCAATGTGGGTGATTGAACTGAACGTTACTCGATGAAAGTGTGTTTGATGTTTTAAATGCGTCGTTCTAAGGAACGTAGAATTTGGATCAAACACTCTCTTGGCTTTACTGTTCAATTATTATCGCTTTTTGATGATAACGTCAAACATGATCAGTTTTATTCGGCTTTTCGTGAGTAGAAATACAGATCTTCATGCAACAATGTTGTGTGACAGATTTCATATGGATACATTCAGTAATTTTCGAGTCAATAAGTCTTTTAGGACTTTAATTGCAGATTTATAGTAAAGATTCTCAAAGTAATGGGTGATCGTTGTGACCAGTCCTATTTCTTCTCTTTGTCAGATACGAGATGAGTTGTGCAAACAATGCAGAGAAGAAAAATAATCAATTTACTTCACATCTGTCGAAATACTGATAATAAAAAGGATTGATCAAATCATAACAATATTTGTTGGGAGTCTTCATGACCTAATCAAAGGGCGCAGAAGTTCATTTTATTTTATGTGCCTGTCCATCACCTCTTATGTTTAGTAGAGGGAAGAAATTGGGCTGATTACAACGATCACCCATCAGTATCCTAAGAACATTTGCTAGGAACTTGGGCAGCTCATTCTCTAGCACTTCTGAGCTTAAAGATGAAGAATCAATGTTAAAGCTGGTAGACCCAGACCTATGTGTCCCTGGAAACTGCACCAGTTCGTTGACCGAAGGAAAGACGAGTTTTTTTTTTTTTTTTGTCTGTTGTCTGGTTTTGTTTGTTTGCTTGTCTGTTTCTCTCTTTCTGGGCACGTCAAAAAGCATAATGGACATCTTGAAATACCATACAATTATGAGGATGAATTGTGAAGATGTTGAAAAGATTTCTGAAAGTAAAGTATTATTTCTCTCAGCCCTTGAGACATCAGACTCTTTCAACGGTCATTTCGCTTTCGGATTGCAGAAAGCTTTCCATTTAATACGAAACTATTCTCATCATAAGGTGAGGGCAGATCGTCTTGACCTCCTCGTTGTCTTACTGCTCGCACTATCCTCTCTTCCAGTCTAATGAGCTAGAACCGATAAAAAGAGCATGACTGTAGGCCGTGTTTGGTTTTTCTTCTTTCTGGTGGCTTTTGGAGAAGAATAAAAAATCTTGATGATGGAAATTCTGTTTACTTAAGCCGGCGTTCTCCCTTTAGATCTAAACTCCTGGGTATGATGCTATGGAAGAGCGAGAGATGGCCATATGAATAAGTTAACTATTTGTTTTCTTTATGGAGTAGGAAGGAATAGCTTATGATAAATATAGCTCAAATAACACAGCGCCAGTTCACGATTAACGATGATATCACCAAGTGTACATCTTAACACATTTTCAGCCACATTTCAGAGGACACGGCTTTGATATGGCATTTGTTCGTCTGTGTTGGAGTCTATGTTGATGCAAACTAAAGTTCCATTTAGACCGTCTCTTATCGTGGTCATGTTGTTACAAATATGCTGTTTGATTGCCTTTAGATACAAACAGGATGTGGGCCATTAAACGTACATGTTCAACTGAACAGACCCTGGCCATGTCCCAGGATAAAATAATTACACGCACCATGTATTTTGCTGCGATGGTAAATGTTTTAGAGCTTTCCTTTAACTATTCCTTCCTTCCTTCTCTTCCTTCCTTCCTTTCTTCCTTCCTTCCTTCATTCATTCATTATTTCATTCATTCATTCATCATTCATTCATTCATTGATGAAATCGATTCCTGGATAATAAAGTTCGCACAAATTTCCAACCCTCTGGTACATGAGCCTGTACCCAGAGTTATTACTTTTACTCCGAACATTGTTACCCTTCATGGTATTCCGTTATTATTACATTGTATTATTATTATCATTATTATTTAGCAACAGAGCTGTTTTAACCCTTATAAAACGCTTTTTATTCCTTGCTTTCCTTTCACTGCAATAATCAGCACAATCCTCTTGATGTTTTATTATTGGTAATGATGCGATGCCATTTGGCATGGGAAGTATGATAACCATATTTCTTCAGCTAAGGACATTAATGCCACTGATTGAAACAATAAAAACATGTCAGTGGGGAGTTTTCTTACTATATTACATCCTCGTTGTGTTGTTCTCTGCGCTAAATGTGTCCATTCCTCGTTCTTTTCATGTTGATTCGGTCTCTTGGTAGTTATGTTGAATAAATGTAAAAGATGGCCCTATTCATATCCGTGTCTCCAGTGAAATACATGTAAGAATTAATAAGACCTAATGAAATCATTGTGGGTATTTATCAGAGGATACAGTAGAAGAATTAAGACAATGGACATTTTTTTTCTTCATGAGGGGCTAGTTTTATCATAATATTATGTACACTTAAATGTTTGTATATATGTATGTCCGCCCATCCATCCATCCATCAATCCATCCATCCATCCATTCATCCATCCATCCATCCATCCGTCCGTCCATCCATCCATCCATCTATCCAATCATCCATCCATCCATCTATCCATCCATCCATCTATCCATCCATCCATCTGTCCGTCCGAGCATTTATTCATACATCCATCCATCCAAATTTCCATCCATCCAGGTATCTATCCTAACCTGTGAACAAGATTCCCGTTCTCTCCCTTCTTTGTGACCGTCCATATAACAGATACAATGAAGTCGGTGTTGTTCCTATGTAAGCCTTTCCATCTCCGTGGGTATGAGTCCCCAGAATAACTACCACATCAAATTTCATAAAAAAAAAATTGGCCTTGTGAAAGTAATCAGTTTAAAATATTACTTTTCTGTTAAAATATCATTGATATCAACTACGAGTTCTTCCAGATAACTTGTTATTGGGTCAGTTTCTCTTACTAATATTATTATCAGTTAGCGATATTGATTAACTCTTACTGATATTATTACTCGATGCTCCTGGTCTGGCTCAGCCTTCTGAATACCAGCGTTTGCAAGAGCCAGTAATCTTCCTATGTTTTCAAAGAGGAGGCCATGTCTTTACTCATCCACTCCAGCTCACTGTTATTGGCATTGTTATCTTTTTCTATATTATCTTTATTGTCCGACAGTTTTCTTCCATTGAATATTATTTCCATGTGAGACGCGACACAATGAAATCTGGCGCTCGTCAAACTGAGGCGATGGGAGAAATCATGTTTTTCAGCTGAATGAATTTTTAACGCATTTTTCCCCCCACAAAATCATTCTATATCAGTCTAAAAAAGCATTTCAGAGTTTAATTTGCTGAAAAAGATTGAGTAAAAGCCCCAACATTGTAATATAGTGGCATCGCTTAAAAAGGATTAATAAGAATTGACAAAAGTTATTGGCCATCTTCTTTCTAAATTCAGCTGGCGCAACGGTTAATCCCCATTATCTTCAATTCCCAATATCTCGACTTCTGTTTAGGTAGAACAAATTTTTATTTCCACATACAGAAAGGGAAATGAATGAGCTCCACAATGATACCATTAACTCCATATGCTCACACTTTGAGGACAACCTGATTTCATCGTATCGCATCCCATTGATTTAGCATGGACAAGAACGTTGAAGCTAATGCTGTTGGCTTTATTTTGAGGATAAGAATTCTTCCTTTCGTTGTCATGACATCCATTTGAATGTCTCTCACTTTAAGTTACTTAAACACCGCATAATTATAACAACAGTGGAACGGCTCCAGATCTGTTTGTTATTTGCTTACCGTATTTATTTGTTTTTTTCTTTATTTTTTCTCTCACTCTTTAATGTACATTTATGTATGTGTGTACGTGAATTAATGTGATTCATGTATGTATGTATGTATGTATGTATGTATGTATGTATGTATGTATGTATGTATGTATGTATGGATGGATGGATGGATGGATGGATGGATGGATGGATTGTATGTGTGTGTGTTTATCTGTCTGTCTTTCTGTTTGTATGTCTATCTATCCATTTAACAATGTATCTGTTTGCCGGTCTGTCTCTCTATGCCCCTCTTTAACTTTCTACTTATCTTTCTGTTTGTTTGTCTGTCTATTCTTTTGTCGCTCTATGTATCTATGTTTTTCTGTCTAACCCTCTAAATCTAAAATGTGCAATTATTTGCGTTCTATAATTCACACTAATAAAACCAGGCATTTACATGTATATGACACAAATGTGATGACTGAACCAAACTGATTACTCATTCGAATTTGTATGTGTAACAGCTATACCTATGGAAAACCGGTGAATGGAATTGCTCATAGCCGGGTGGAAGTGCTGGATCGATCCACCAAAGAGGCCTTGTTAGCTGTGGCTGTGGAGGGCGAGGTCAGTTAGTAAAATGCACTTATTTAAATACTGAATAAGAGACAGTGATGCAAGGGATTGGAACTTGATGAAATGAGGAGGGGAAGTTAAGAAACAAAATTAATATTATTCTTTATGAGGACAGTTCATAGAAAAACAATCATACCTATGGGTAACCTAGTCTCTGTCTGTCTTTTTCTCTCTGTGTCCTACTCGCTCTCTTTCTCTCTCTCTCTCTCTCTCACTCTATTACTCTCACTCCCTCCCTCCCTCTCTCTCTCTCTCTCTCTCTCTAGGTTTCTCTCTTACTGTCTGCCTCCTTATCTCACTTTCTCCCATGGGTTTATGTCTCTGTCTCGATCTCCTTCTCTCTGGATTTCTATGATCATCTTTTTCTTATTTCTTTTATTTCTTTCTTTATCTCTCGCTTGCATGCTCTCCCCTCCCCCCCCCCTCACTTTCTTCTCGGGTTCCCCCTCTTCCTCACATGTCCATCCCTCAAGCAAGATGCTGTCGGACAGAGAAGTTAAATAGTTGTCGTCGATATGTGACACTTATGTAGCTCAATGAAAGATGAAAATAGCTGTTTGTAAGTAAAGTACACATGCAACATTGTGCAAAAACAATATTTATCAATCCATTCTTTTTAAGCTTTTGAAACTCTTTTTTCAGTTTTTGTATGACCCTCCGGCTTCTATAAGGCATTTAGTTCACTGTTCATCACTTCATTATCCTGGCCTATATGTAGATGTAACTTGAATTAAATCCATTTAATATTGAGCTATATCGGTACAAACCAAACGATCTTGTTAAAAAAAAAAAAAGTATGTTGATTAGCTGGATTTATAGATCTATGATCTGATCTAAGTGCCCCATTAGTTAAAAAAATAATTAAAAAAGGAAGGGTTGGTGCAGCATCCATTGTGTGGCTGATAGTTGAAAATATGAAACAGCGTCTTGTATACGCCCTCTTTTCTCCCTTCCCACACACACACACACACACACACACACACACACACACACACATACACACACACACACACACACAGAGATAACACACACCCCGCTCTGCTTCAACCTTACCTCTTCTTTATGTAACAAATGGTCATTGTGTCATGCCTGAGTTACATTTTCTGATAAACATGGTGTTAAATATAAAAACAAATTGATAAATCATGTGAAATGAAATCACGAAGAATGAAAAAGAAGTTGTAATACAAATGCCAGTTTTTGTAACTATAGGAGTCAAACAAACAAACAAACAAACAAACAAACAAACGGGACGGAGTGTGAAAGATGAAAACGAAAACAAAAACAAAACAAAACAGATTTCGTTTACCATTTCACTTGCCATAAAGAAAACAATAAGAAAGATAAAGAACATGAAATACAAGTGCGATTTCCAGACATAATCACGAATTATTTCTCACCTCTAAGACATGGAAATCGTCATAATGCTTTTTTTGTTTTTTTTAAATGGGTTCCAATGCTGTCGTATAAAATTCTTGGTAGTGCTTCCCACTCATATGGTACTCACAATGAGCATGTCTTGTGGCACAAGAACCTCTGAGGAGGAGGAAGGGGGCGCGACGACTCAGTTAACCTTGATGGAAGTCCACCGATATTTGGACATCAATCAGACACTTTTGCGACATAGGGCTGTCTTCCCGCCTCAGGAAATAGCTGTACTGGAGGGAGACACAAGTCTAACCACCATACGCCGCAAGGGCACTGACCAGGCGGTGTCCAGGCACCTTGCCCTAGGATACCTCAACGAGATAACAGCCAATGGACAACAGATTTACACGGATGAATTCAAAGATAAACCAAGCCAAGGGGAAGCCTGAATGTGTTGTCATTATTTGGCACATAATGAAGAACAATGAGAGTGACATATATGTTTCTACGAAACAGATGAGTTTGCAGATTAGAAGACCCGAGACAGATACATTTCTACATATCTGTTGATTGGTAAATAGGAAATCGCAACTTACGAAGAGATTTCCCGACAGTTTTTTTTTTTTTTTAAGTAGATAAACATGAACTTAAATAATTATGGAAAATATAGCTTTCACTGAGCAAATTCATGGCTTTATTATTGCAGCATATCGATGTTTACTATCATGAGCAACTACTGCAAAAACTAAGGGATTCGTCTTATTTTTTGATCATCAGAATCTTTGCAATCCATGTCTAGAGTAATCTTATGACTGACATATTATCTCTTTTTCAGGTGGATGGTGAGACTGAGGTGAGAGTTGACCTGGCCCATACATTCACAGCATTGAAGAAACCCGTGGAAAATTATGTTCTACTGGTCAGGAGTAATGTCACAGAGTCCTTGTCTAACAACATTGTCAGCAAAGTTGAAGAAGTGAAAATCGTCTCTAAGCCTGTGGTGACACAATTTGCCAAGTCTAACCCTCGAACTTTCAAGCCAGGTTTAGAATATTCAGCTTACGTAAGTGATCATTAAGTCACTAAAATATACATTGTACACTGTTGTTGGAATGACAGATGAAGATGTAACAGACAGAAACAATTGATAGCAGCATAATGACAGACAGAAAAAATAGGAAGACAAGTAAATAGAAAGGTACCGTAGATAGATAGAAAGGCAGACTGTTAGATAGGCAGACCATTAGATAGATAGACAATTGGAAAACAGAGGATTGATACATAGATAGACACATAGACAGGGACAGACAGACAAACAGACAGACAGATGGACGGTCAGACAAACCGACGGTTAGATTAGACAAACTGATAGATGGACAGATTGGTAATCAAACAGACAGACAAATGAATAATTAAATAGACAGACAAACTAACGGTTAGAAATATCATTACCGACAAGCAAAACCTGCTAGAACTATATGATCTAATCCTATAGCATCTATAAAGTCCTTAAGATAAAATACTAATTAACGAAAATATTTACAGAATAAAAGGTATCTTAATTAAATCATTGTGACACTCTTGTTCTTGTACTAATCCTGTTTATGACAGAAGCATTTATTCCACAAGTATAATAAACTTTACCAAATAATGATATTGTGTTCTTGCTAATTTTAAATGCAGTCTCATGCTCAAAACTTTGCATTCACCAGCCGTTCAGTTCCCACTCACATGTGAAGCTTTTATTCATTTAGCTCTCACTGTCTACATCTATAGCATTATGGTACCTAATATTACTCGTAGAAGGAATTTTAGTGTCTGAACATGCTTACCGAATTCGGAGTCTACGAAATCTCATGATTCAACACTAGTATTTAGTTTACATATGTGTGAGATTCATTCATGTTTTCACTCATATTTTTTTTCTGGAATATTAATGTTTTTGTATGTCCCCTCTACCCAAGAAGACCATACATCATATGTCTATTATTTCAAGACTTTCAGCTAATGCCATATAGAATTTAATCTTCACCATTCGATCAGCGGCCATTTTGTGATCTCTTCTTTATCTCTTTCATGTTTGTAGCTGAAAGTTACACGCCCTGATGGCCGACCAGTGGGTCCTATTGCCGACAAAATTTTGGTAACTTTCTCTGGAAGAAAGCAACACTCTACGAACTTTGCATTGCCGAATCGAAAACTGTCTGTTCCAAGAAACGGCCTGGTGGCAATTAGAGTGACTCCTCCTGCAAGTGCTACTGACCTGTTAATTACAGTAAGTTGTTTGACCTATAAAGATCTGATTTCACGTTCCAAAATACGGTCGTACTTTTGTTCTCATGACATCATCTTTTTCTTTACATGTACCGACGTAGTGTTAATAGCAGTGTTAATTATCTTTACATTGTAGATGCTGATAAAGATCTCTGACAGATGAATTTGGACCATGAGATTATTTAATGGTATCTATCAGTTTGTACCATGAGCTCAAATAGAAGAACAGGGAGTTGATTTGGGAATACAGTATAGTAAACAAAGGACGGATTTGGCTCATTTTATCCTTTCAGGAAGAACTGGAATTGACAATGATCATAAATTTATGATTCATTCCCGAACCTCACTCACTCCAATAAATAAAGAAGGTATTCGTTTGCGTGGGTCCGTTTTCACAGTACAAATGACTATTTTTAGAATCAAATCACGTCAGAGCGATCTACCATGGCTGCCACATAAAGTTTGATCTCCTATAAGTATATCTAAATGGTAGTATGGAGAGTATAATTCAAGTGCAGACCACATACATAATGGCGTGAAAAGGCAATTAAAATAATACAGTGTATGGGACTCTGCACTGCGGAAAAGTTTCAGCGACATTCGAGGCATGATATCTGCGTGTGTATTTATGCATGTTGTTATGCAGGCTTGCTTGCGTACGTGTGAGCATGTGAGCATGCATGTGTGCTTGCATGTGTTTTCTTTCTATTTGAATATCGTGAGGAGGAAGGGGATATGAAAGATTAGCCTAATCATAGCCTAATAATTTATAAGATTGCTCAGCAGCCTTTGAAATATTTTTAAGTGTGTTTGAAAATTTGGAAAGATCTTTTGTATTTGGAGGGGGTGGGGGAACGGGAGGGAGTACTATGTTTAGCAGCACCTCTATTATTTTGTATCACAATGGTTTCTTATTTACTTGCTCAATACATTTCTATTGTGACACCATCATGGCAATTATGGGACTGGTTGTTTTTTAAACGTTTTATTTATATTTATTTATTTTTGCAAAGAATTCATCTCAGACTGGAAATAATTAGTATTAATATATGTCGGTAGCTTTATGACATGCAATAGAAATCATGCGAAAATTGAAACAGATATAAAATTTCGGCTGAAATTAGGTGATCAACTGAAATGTAGAGCTTTGGCTTGTATCATCACGTTGTATTCTTGTTTCTTACCTTTCTTGTAAACCGGACAATTTCTAGGTGAGCTATGGTATAAATCATACTCAGACAAGTATGAATTTAATGAGTCGTAAGGTTTCACTGGGAGAAGTTGTTATTGTCGACTCACTATCAAGGCTCGAGTGAGGAGGGCGGGGTAACCTGGAGCTGCATGAACATTTTTTTTAAAAAATCACATTCCGTCAAATAATAGTATAGTCAATTGTTTGTTCTAGTTTGTACATGATCTGGCCGAGTTACTAAAAGGATTTATAAAATATCAGAGTGTCTATTTCTTGATCTATCTATAGACGGTTTTTAAAGGAGAACACAATGAACTTTCATTGACCAGCAGTCATTCACCAAGTAACTCTTACCTGCAACTGACAGGACTTCAGGTGGGTATTCAGTATCAAATCACATGTCACTCATATCTATGTGAGAATCTGTCACATCTCATTCCCATTGTCAGTACTCACTCTCACCTCTCATATCACAGCCTACACTCTCTATGCATTCTTGTCACTATCACTAACTGGGCCTTACGTTTACTCATAAAATTCATAATTAAGGTCATTCTTTATCTATTGTACCAGATCTCATTTCTATCCTGCTAGCAATTTCAACTCATAAGTTCACTCCCACTTTTCTTTCTATTGCTCTAATGCTCTTCACTCCCTATCTCTGTCTCTCTGTCTTTGTATTGTCCCTTCTATATCTGAATCATTTCTTTAATTACTCTGTAATTCACATTTTGGCTCAAATTCATTTCTATGATTTGATCTGGATTTTCCATTTGTCTTTCGAAGAATTTCCCATCATTTCCTCGCTTTTACTCACAACTCTCTACCTATAATATGTCTTTATAGAGTTCATTTAATTTACTGACAAGTACCATGGTTCACCCCTGTATGAATCAAGTCGGATCTGTAAGAAACGGAGACTGATGTAATCAGAGAGATGATAACAGAACTTGACTCAGATATAGAACACGGCATTCCATTCCAAGATACTGTATAAGTCATCTGTGTGCTATTTGATCGAATAGCTTGCATAATTTCAGGTGGCGGGACGGCTTCGGGTCAGAGCAAAATCAACTCAGCCTATGCAGAATAATCTCGTCTATCAGGTAAGAGTCATCAAGCCTTGAAACCTTTCGTGTATTGCTGTGAGAAAGATCAGGCATGTCTGAATGATCACTGAACATACTTTAGTGTCTCTGTCGGTGAACTTTCTAGAAAGTGACATGATTCAGTATTTTGTTTAAAGCACACTTAAGTTCTCCATCGAAAGTAGATAAAGAATAAACTTGTACCAGACTTCTCGAAATGATAACTGGTCACGAAACCGTGAATAAGTTCCATCGAACTGGATTTCTAACTGACAGTTGATTGGAAGAGAGAATAACGGAATGGCAGATGGATAGTTCGACAGATGGATAGTTCGACAGATGGATAAGTATTGGGGGAACAAACAGGCTAACTAGTTGATGCATTTACACGTCTGAAGAAATCATTATTTTTGTTCACTCTGCCCATTCACTCTTTACAGATTTTGTCTCGCGGTATGATAGTGAAAACTGGACATGTCGACGTCACAGGCAAAACTGACCAATGGCTACAAATAGCAACAGACTCCAGTATGGCGCCCAGTGCTCGGATTGTTGCTTACTACGTCAGAAATGGCGGAGAGATCGTCACTGACAGTATCAGCTTTGATGTTGAAGGAATTTTCGAGAACAAGGTGACATTATAGAAATTAGGTCTTGAACTCTATCGGGAGGTTGAATACTTAAGTATTTATATATTATATTATGTGTATGGTTGGTTGGAGGTGAGTTCGTGTATGTGGGGGGGGGGGGGGGAAGGGGGGGAGAAGGGTGGGGTAAAGAAGATTGTTTGGGGAGATAAGAGAATGGACAAAAGTATCCATGCATAGCTCATGACCCATTCTATGTTTTCAGAAATTTGATTTAAAAAAAATAAATTATAATAATAATGATGGATCTAAAGACAACGACAATAACAGCAACAACATAATAAAAACAAAATAAAACAAGAAATTCTAACCAAACAACACGAGGAAGGACTTTGTGACATCTATATAAATAATGTACTTGTTCCTAAAAGTTTCCTCACCAAAAATAACGAGAGCAGTTATAAAAGGTGTTCGAAATAATGGCAAAATGTATATTAATGGAAAAAATGCCGTTGTGTCCATAATCTCTAGGGAATTTAAAGACTTACCAAAGTTTGATGGCTTTCTTGACAACTACTAGATTCGTAAATGGGTGATAATTCCAGTGTTGTGCAAGCTAACTTTAGAGAGGAAATCTACCTTCCATCTTATTAAAAAAGAAATTCTACAATAAATCTATAGGTTCTATAAATTCAAGAATGTTGCTGCCCTAGTTTTTGAGGACACGATGGCTGTCGGTATTTCAAACCTAAAGTGGTAGTGCAACGTCACGGACAACTTATCGCTGTATGCTGTAAAAAAATAAACTTCTTATAACCAAAAACAAGTTAGCAGTGTTATTTTTTGCGAAAACATCACCGTTAGTATGTTTATTTTGCTACATAAGACGACTTGCGGTTCTGCATTCCTTTTGCTGGCTCTCTGAACCATTTACGTTTGTGCGTGACATCTAATATTTTTTATTTCTTAGACCCCGCCTTGGCTTTGGAGTAACACAGTACAGGCCCACATCAGACCACCTTACTGACCAATTTCTCCCTCTGATCCCTCCTCTAACTCCATCCTTTCTTCACATATTATTATGATATTTGTAATGAGCCAATGGTAGGAGAAGGGGCTTTACTCAAAAAGACGCCAATTTCATATGGGTATCAATTTTATCACCCCTTGTCACACAGGCTATTTCATTACAGATGTGTTCATAACCTAATATAACTGCTTGGACCAAACCATTTCACATGGGGGTAAATTTACGTTTATGCTAAAGAATATCGGCGTAAAATGCAAGATATTGTCCCTCTAACCATGTGGACGTAGATCATTCTCATTAGATCAGACTAGCTGACGTTGACGGGCAACAGTGACTACAAAGAAATATAATAAATAAGTGGTCAGGGGAGTCTGCACTAGTATTCAATATGGTATAAACAAAGAGACTACATACACCTATTTGTTAGTCTTTTCGCGGTCTTTTTATTGTAGTTTCTGAGCAGTTGAGAGGACTTGAGTGGCCGATGTGGCCTTTGATTTCTGTTCTTCTCTTCTGCTGTTCAGGAGGATTTCATCTTTGTGCATAGAATTTCTCACTGTCCTGTTAGGTAAAGTTTCTTTTTCCTTTTGAAGGAGTGTCGATTGAGCTGCGCATGCATAGTATGATAATTTCAAACTGCGGCAGATAAACCTCAAGTTCAAGTGACATGCTGAGAAATATCACAACGCAACCAGGAGCTCCTACAAACCCCCGACTATCCGGGACCGACAGTTCACAGCCATACAATACAAGATTGTTTACACACTGAATGACGCCACGCCCGGTTTACGCTCAGTTACAACAAGATGGCCGGAGTGGTCCGAACGATCACATGTCTTTAATTTGTATGCCAGTAGGTTTACAATAACAATAATATTTCATCAGAGACAAAAACAAAAAGAGACAACACACCGAATTGATGTTGCACTATCACTTTAATCCATGTCATGAGAAAGAGAGAGACTGGTCAATAATAATTATGTGTCAACGATTTTTATGCAACGACCAGGTATCAATCCATGCAAATCAAAGTGAGGCTGAACCAAACGACCAGATCAGTGTGACTGTCCAGGCTGACTCAAATTCTATTGCCCACCTGCTGGCCATTGACCAGCGTGTCCTCCTCCTACAAACTGGAAATGACGTAACAGCCAGTGATGTATGTGATAATCACCGCCTCTGACTTATCATTTCAACTAGCGATAGGCTGTTAAGGATTAAATTGCACATTTTAATTTTGATATCAATAACAGTTATTAAATTACCAGATGTCTCTGATTGTCTAAATATGAACATGTTTTAAATATCAATTACTATAGCCCAGTGTTTATCCAACTTCTACTTTTTTAACGTTTCACATTCACAACTGTTATATTTACTGCTTATTCTAAATCAACTTCATTTACCTTCAATTGGCCTCAAGTTGAATGCTGAGAAATTGTTCATCTAAAGCCTCAATCTAATTTCTTTTGAAAAGAAGTTCATGCTCTTATAGTTTACTTTGTAAGAGATATAAGCGTGTTTTTTGAAATCAAGGATTAAATTTCAAGTTCAATTTAGGTTTTCGGCTGGCACAAACCAAATGAATCAGACTAATAAAAAATAAATTAAAGTAATAAATAAAAAAAAAAATGCATTTTTCTTTTGCTGTACTAATCAAAATAATCTTTTATATGGCCAATTTACCCGCCAGATATATGATCAAATAAAGCTCTATGACACTACAAGGAATCCCAACAATGATATCTGGCCCACTGGCACTCTTTCCTGGCCCTTCCCAATCTACTATGGCGGAAAAGAGACGGATGAAATTTTTAAGGTAGTATGTCTTATTGTCTTATTGAACACTTATTATTTGGCGCATGCGAATTTTTTATTTATTTATTTATTTTGTTCAGTTGAGATGGAAACTGGCCGTTGAAGTATTGAAGTTACATATTTGTTTGACGGCCTTTCAGGAACGTTAGGCATCAGGTTATACTTATTTGAATATCACAGTATGTCTTTATTTTAATTTCCTTTTTTTTTTTTTTTTGTACAGGCAGCTGGTGTTAAGGTGATAGTGGTCCGACCTCCACACGTATTTCCTTCCTATAAGAAGAGGAAGCTACCCACGCCACCGCTCCTTAACGGTACTTGTTCTTTATCCACTGATTCATGCAGTTTTCACTCAGCACCATTGTTCCAGATCAACGTGTCACATTTTTACATTTATGATTTATTCGTGCTATTTGTAATAGACCTTATACTTTACGGCTTACAACGACGAGAGCTCAGTTCCCTGTAATTCTATCTGTATTTTCTACATTTTTAGAAAATAGCTATTTTATATTTGGCAACTGTTTTTGCACATTGATTGCTCCGTTAAATGAAATGTTTTTGTATGGAGGTACAGATACTTTCACTTGTTTCATTTCATCAGTTGATATATAAAAAAAGGTACCTTTTGCTGGTGAAAACGAAAGAGGGAAAATTACTTTGAGATAGCAAGTTCTGAACTTTTTGACAATTGCAGTCAGTTTTGTTTCGTTGTGTCTCCATTTCTGTACCAAAATATATCATGTTAGCATCTTTTAGGAATGTCTGTTACATTCTGTCATTCTGTCTCAATTCTTTTGAGACCATGTATAATTATTTAAAACCTTTATGGTCGCTTTCAGTTGTTTACACAATGGTCTTCTGTTTAAGCTATAATTTACATACAAGTTTATGAAGGTAATAGGTGAGCACAAAATTAGACTGACGTTGGGCTCTGAATCATTTTGTTTAATGAAGCTGGTAAACTGCATATGGCTTAGCAGTGATTGTTGTAGCTCTAGTTCTATTTTTTCTCATAACTGTAAGTGGTAAGTGTAATAATAAATAAAAACTTGTAAAATGTCTTTATACATTAGAACTCTAAGGATTTGAGAATGGGATCTCAATATTTCTCTGTTATAATTAAGTTACATTTGCTTACAAACTAACAAACACAACAAGAACGAACAGTACAGGCTGTAGAAATTCAGAAGGACTGCATTGTTATAGATATCAGCCAATCCCGAAAGGGACCAAATCTTACTCATGAAAATAAAAGAAGTCCACAATTAAAATGCAACTGTCTTAATTTAATGAAGGATTCCTTTTTTTTTCCCTAGATCAAATATGAACTGATAATATATATAAGGTTAAAAAAGTGCACTTTTTGTATCAAGACAGAACTTATGTGGGGAACTATTGATGTGTTACATAAAACACAAAACTAGTTCAGAGTTGTCTGGAGAAAAAAAAAAAAAAAACGATAAGTGACAAAAACGAAACTGTTGAACCACATTGACCCTGGTAATTAGTAACGGTTATTGTCGTATGCTAGAAGGGGCATTCCTAGATAAGTCTTCTATTTTTTATGTCTTATCCACCCATCACAGAGGAACATTGATATAACTTCAAGCATTGCTATTGATTTTCTTAAATTATCAGTAACAAAACACCATTTCCTTTGTTTTAGGGACAAATAATAGACCACAGTTGTTGCATATGAAATTTAAAATGTCTTCAACGCTTCATCAAAAGACAGAGGAATAAATAGATAGGGCAAAGTTTCCGTATTATTGTTAGTAGTCTGAATGGTTAATTGGACTGAGCACAAGTTAGAAATGAGCCTGCTACAAACTTTGTGGACATAGTTCAAAATGATTTTGTAACTCTACCTATTACGATAAGTAACTGGTGAAATAATTACAAAGTAAGGTATCTTTAACATCATATCTCTCCAAATAGCCCAAAAGTGGAGATGGAACAATAAAGAACTGAGCTGTATTTATTTTATAGAGGATAAATTCTTTGATAATTGAGTGAACATGTAATATTGGGCATATTTAGATATCAGTAAGCGATTCAATGGAGGAGGCTCAACGCCACTGTTATGAAATGTTATATTTTGCTTTTTTTTTTGTTGGAAGTGTGTGTCTATGTGTATACCCGTATATTATCATCGTCATCGTAATCGAGGGAAATTCTTTGTAAGCTAAAGACCACAGATCAAACGTCCTTCACTCAGAGGATATCCTGAAACAATTTTATCATCTCGTCAACGTCTTCTGCGCTGTGTTTACAATGTTCATTATGCATCATCGTTTTCGTTCCAGCTATTATTCCTTTTATGATCTAGTCTGTCAAGCCTTGCAAAGGAAGGCAGAAAATACAAATTTAACAGTTCATGTTTTTGTTTTATTTTATTTTATTATTTTTTTCTTAACGTGACTTTTAGCCAGAATTCATAATCGTCCAATTTGTTTTTTTTTTTTTTTAATACATATTTATTTAACTGACTTTTTTGTTGTTAACCTCTGAGGGTATAGTCACCTTCATATCAGTTTCCAATGTATATCTGCCTCTGTTTAAAACTTATTAACCACCGAATGCTTTGTCAAAGTCGGTGAACTTTCCCATTCTACTTAATTTCTTAATATTATTTATAGGTTCTGATCCATGCATGATCAATGTTTTCTTCTGTCTGTTTGTTGTTGCACAAGCTTTTCATCATCATCGTATTATTATTTTTGTTTTTCAAAAACAAATGTGCCAGAAACGTCTTTGAGAGCACAGCCGTATTGTCTAGGAGTCCCACTCTGTGTATACATAAACTTCTAAGCATTCTTGGTTCTATATGCATGATGACATATCTCACATTTTCTCCGGTCTGTTGAGTCAGATAAACAACACAATTTCTCATCATTTCCTGCTTATTTTCTTCTTTGACAGCTGATTATCTATTTTATTCTGTGGTCGATTCTTCGTTGGTGGAACCTGCACGTGTCAGGTTTCACTTTCCCGAGAGTTGGCTATGGACACAAGTGCCTATAGGGTAAGCGTAATCTCCACCAATCTCAGACATAGACGCATAGCTCAGAGAAAACAAAAACATCCGAAATAATTATAAATACTCTACAACAAACTCTGTGTGGTATGCAAGAGTCGTTACACGAAACTTTAATATATTCTATAAATATCATTTTTAGTGATTGATTACTTACAATTATATTTATGATAACTAGGCTTATGTCTGAGATTCGACTCTCAGATTTCATAATGAACATATAAAATGCTGAAAAACTGACACATACCAAACTGCCACAGCAGCATGTAAAAGGAATTATTTTGTCAGCGCCTTCACTAAACGTAAACTGCGACAACAAAACAACAACAACGACAAAATGAGCAAAGTGATAGTGTGAGTATATCAGCAATATCTATTTTTTTTTCTTACTAATAGACTCGACTGAGTCGAGTTAAGTCAGTTTATACTTTAGGAGCAGATGATAAGAATTAAGGAAACAGAGAAGGAAACGGAAGAAGAGGAAGTCTAAGAACACGGAGCAGAAGAAATAGAAGAAGATAAGAAGAAGTAGAAGAGAGAGAAGGACAAGAAAGGGGAGGAATAAAGACAGAAAGAAAGTGAAAAGGGAAAGAAAGAAGGAAGGGAAGAAAGAAAGTAGAAAAACGAAGAGGAGGAAGAGGGGGAAATAAAGAATTAACATGTGCAATTGCTAACGACAGGGCCACTGGTTCAGCATCTGTGGTCTCTGCTGTGCCGGATACAATAACCTCCTGGGTTTTGAGCGCTTTCGCAGTCAATTCGGTCACTGGGCTGGGCGTGGCTTCCACTACCAAGGTCAGTACACCATTATATCATTAAATAACAAAATTGGTCAGACATCTACTATTTAAAAACTTTGCTCACAGAGTACATAAAGCTTGGTTGCCATGATTCCCAACCGTTTTTCTATATAGCCTGATCTTTAAAATTTCAAGTCTATTATACAGTTACTTATCAGAGAGCCTGATCAGTTTTAGAGTGTCAACACTGCTTATTTATCAGGAGTCTTTGGAACAATAAAAGTTATTTGATTGGGTTTTCATTTCAGCTGAAAACTTTCCTGCCGTTCTTTGTCACTCTCAATCTGCCCTATTCCATCATTCGTGGGGAGCAGCTGGCTCTTCAAGCCCTAGTCTTCAATTACCTGGATGAAGATCTCTTGGTAAGTTGTAGATTATCTGTCTAGTGTCATTTGTTTGTATGGTGTTTTTCCTATAGATTACTTGGAAAACAATTCAAGTTTTTCAGGACTGGTAAAACCAAATAATATACATTGTTTGTCAGCCATGCAATGGTTTCTGCTTCAAAATTATGTCAAACATGTAATATCACGGGAAAAGGCAAGGACAAGTAATAAAAAAAAAAAAAAAGAATGGAGCTGTTGTAATAGACAGATAACAGATAAAGACTAAAAGATATTTAGGTAGGTATACATTAAGCAGACGCACAGGCAACAGGCAGGCAGACAGAGAGAAAGAAGCTGATGGATAGATTGACAGATAGACACACACACACTGGGGAGGGCAGAAGCACAGACAGAGCTAAGAGAGAGAGAGATAGACTGAGAGAGATAAGAAGAATGAGTCAGAGCAAGAAAGAAAGACAAGAGTGAGAGAGACAGAAACATCAGGAGGGTGGTATGCAGAACATCCTTATTATGAGTTTGAAAGACGTTATCATATTTTATTGTGAAAGATCTGCTTAAGAAGTGCGAATTATCTGAGGAAAATTTAACTGACTTAAAAAAAAAAAAATGCATGATTTTGCTTACAGATCTATGTTACCCTTCGTAAGTCTGATGAGTACACCATTCTGAAGCGGGATAACGGTGTAGACACTATTTTTGACACAGATGCTGTCAAAACTGTTGTGGTAAGTCACATAAAAGAATTTGTTTCGGTAACATCTTTCCTCTCCAGAATTTGAGTTTAGTCCCTCTCAAAGCTCTATCAAATAATCATATACCAATGTTTCTTGCTATAATAATAATACACTCAATTATTTTAATTAATTATTTAATCAGTTGGTCCAAATAATGTTTTAGCTCTCGTTAAGTCAGCTTGTCATTTTTATAAGGCTGTACAATTAATAACTCAGTTATCCAAGCATGCAATTAGTTGGTAGTCTGTGAGTTTGTCAATCAGTCTGTGTATTACCGTTAGTTTCTTATGTGCTCCTGTTTCTCATTTGAGTATAGATGAAGGGTGAGCAAATTAATTGAGAATGAGATATGATCCTCTCTTCTGCATAATGACATGGATCAGGCATTTATGCCTGATGCAGTCTTTCTATTCGTTGGAAAGAAGCAGAGCTGAATGCTTTGGCACTGACCACATAGGTCATTATAATTTACTGTAAAAATGTATTCCACAACGTCGTAAAGGTTTTAAAGGTTTCCATCTTGGTCATCTGGCTGGGTATGAGAAAACTTTGAGATAAAGTACATTTTGTGTATCTAGCACATTCCTGAAGTTTGCCTCACTTGAAAAGTAGCTGGCCAGTGTCAATTCGCAGCAATCAACATTAGTCAGAACAAGGCCAAAGACAGTTACTGTAGAACAACTCAAAAGTTTTTGTCTAAAGCTCAAATCCTCTGCTGTCCTATAAATGTAACATTATGTAAGACAAAAATAATAATTTACAGTCATTGTAAAATTAATGCATACATTGCTTGTGTATGTGTGTGCATATATGTTAAATATGTGTGTCTAATTGCATGTATTTGTAAGTATGTGTATCTGTCTGTGCACTGAGTGCTTGCAAAAAGATTTTTTTAAAAAAAAGTGTCTATGGTTCTATGCTATATAAGATTCTTAACTGTTTTTCATTCTGCGTTTTTTCAGGACAAATTTCTGAAGATTTTACTTCATTTTTTTTTTGCACAGTAATTTGATATTCCCAAGGCCATTATAAGACTATCCGTGAAGAGAAGAATTAAATCTGTTCGTAACAATACACAATACAGATTGCCAGATCCCAATCGATAGAAAGATAATAACATATATATTTTGTAGAAAATGGACCTCTTCGTATCAGTTTCTTTCTTTCTTTTTTTTTTTTTTCAGTTTTTTACCCCAGCATATCCAAAATGTAGAATCCATTTTCTTTTAAATTTTGACCAGAAAGTCCTAAAGTCGGGAAACATTGCCCCCTGTGAAAAATCCCTGCCTTTAATTAATTAACTGAACAGGATTTGCTGTGAATACAGTACATGCATTTCTTTCCTTTTTTTCTAAACATATTCAGGAGATATTCTTGGCCCCAGCATTACAGGACTGGAGCGGCTCCTGCGTTTGCCCACTGGCTGTGGTGAACAGACAATGATAAGAATGGCCCCAAATGTCTATGTGCTGAACTACCTGTCGATCTTCAACACAGGAACTGAGGACATCCGTTCAACGGCACTCAGGTACTTAAATCACGGTCAGTGATCGTATAATGTAATTCTCTACATGATGATGTTTTAAACGTAGTACGAGTGGTAACAGCGGATGCTTTTGATAAAAGCACTATGTACAGTTACAAAGTAGCATTTCAACAATCGTAGTCATGGTTTTCTAAAGACGGAAGCGATTGTGCTCTCCTGTTGAGAACATTTACAATGATGAACAATGATAAGCTCCAAACTCAAGGGCTGCTGAAAGAGCCGGGATCAAACAATAGACTTTGAAACAACCTGGATGTCAACATATCAGGTTGTGATGAGGAAAGAAATAAATGTGCCTTTCTGTTGATTTCTGAGAAGAAGAACCTTACTGATGTCAAGTGAAACTGAAACAAACATCCAAAAAAAAAAAAAAGAAATAAATAAATAAAATAAAGGGGGGGGAGGGAGGGAGAGGAAAAAACAACAACAACAAAAACATAGCAGGAGTTAGAATATTATGATAACTCAGTATCGGAGTGACGATAATAGCAAAAGCTATACTATCTAAGCAACCAGTAATGCAATAATATTATTAACACTCACTGAGACATTAAGAACTAAAGAGACAACATGGTAAAATGTACAAAGAATGTAATACATATGATAAATAAATGGACACTAGATTGATTTAACTAATGTCAAGAAATCATTAAACTCGGGGCAAAAACTAAGATGTTATAATTGTTAGGTAATCTTGGTCTCCAGCGAGTGAAAGATGAAGTTATAGTACCTTCAGTTCTTGACAACAAATTGTAACTCTTCTACATATATACAATGAAATGTTATTATTTTCTCTGCCAGGTTATCAAGGTGAGCTGACTTATAAGAGAAAGGATGGCTCATTCAGTGTATGGGGAGAACGTGATGCCGCGGGAAGTACATGGTGAGTTTTATGCCTATCATTTCAACTTAGAGGGTTTTCAGTTCCACGAAAACATATAGAAAGTAATCTGAAACATCTTAGAATAGACCTGTCTCGATTAGCGCATTATGCGAATCCTCCGGCGTCTATTTTTAAAAAGAGGGCAACCGACCACACTGCGAGTAAACAAGGCGTAATCACTGAGGGTTTGAATTGGAAGGATATCAAACGAGACATGCTGTTGGGGCATGTGCAAACGCGATTGAAGGCGAAAAGATATTGAGGATATGAAAGTGATGACTTTCAAAAGATTTCCACAGCCCAAAACCCAACGACAAAAATGTATGGAGTGGATAAGGTGATGTAATCGCCCGCATTGCTATCGGCAAAATAGGTTACCACAATTTGGTGTACTCGAGGGCGAGTGAATGTGTTGAGTGTGTGCTTTTGTTTAAGAATGTAGCAGCAAGATTTGTGTTGCTTATCCATAGTTTAAGTTCACAATAATATTAATCCATCTGTCAGGGGTTAGTTCTAGATCTATATAATTATCATCTAGTACTATGTGGCTAATCTAAGTCAAGACATTGTACACCCTCCTCCCCCAGAATCTTGATAAGTATATAGAATTTATACTTAATACCAAGGTATACGTTATATCAAGGTTCAAATAACAAAGCTAAAAAAGGAAAAGAACTGAACTGTGCAGGAAGAGAACTTGTGCAGATATGATTTATCATCCAGATTCCGCTGTATTGAAGCCCCAAAACCCCCAAGATAGTCAGGATGTTGTCCTTTTTTTTTCAGAGTGTTTTTATTTATTAAAAACAAACAAACAAAAAACAACAACAAAACAAACAAACATAAAAAAACAACAACAAAGAAACAAACAAACAAAACAAAACAAAACAAAACAAAAAAAACGTATGCTTAATCTAAGATCTTGTGAAGAAGAATATGTTGAATAGGCACTCTATTGCTGGAGTCTTCTCGTGTGAGTGGAGTTTTGCTATGTCTTGATTATAAAGTTCTCATCTTTTTCCCCGTCCTCCTGTATCACAAAGCTAACAAACAAGCTTACCTCACAATGCTCGATAAAATGAAAAGCTAATTAACTGAAATCGAACGTGATTATTATGACAATGCTTACGATATAAAACTGAGGATGGTGCAAATTCATTACGCTCATGTCCCATTTTATGGCTGATTTGAGCTCAGGTTAAAGTACAATATATCTAGATCTTAATGACTGTGCTGATTTGCAAATATAATCCATCAACCGATCATGATGTCACTACATCTAGCTCTAGAACTCGAATTTATATCCATATCTTGGCCTAGGACGACATTATTATTAAAACCAACCAACCAACCAACCTACCAACCAACAGAGAAACAAACAAAACTCATTTTGAGAATTTATTTATTCATTTGCTTGGTTTGGGCTTTTTTTTTCCCAAAAAAAACAAACTTTTTTTTCAGTTTCCAACATATGTCTGTCACTTATTGTATTTCTACCTCACATGTGTCGTCCTGATTTGCTCCGCAATGTTTTCACAAAACGGTCTCTGCAGAGTAATGGGTTCTTGGGTGCCAGTATTTGGCCATCATATCTTTGTCCGTCCAAAGGAAAAATGTCTTGACCCTAGCTATGGCTGGTAGCACCATGTACCCTGTTTTTTTAAGGAGGTGATAGAAAGGCGGAAAATAATTTTAGAGCACCTGGTACCCCGCGCGTAAATATTACATAGGCTTCATTACAGGGAGTACCTGATACAATCAATCCAAAAGCAACCACCGGTTATAATATGACAGTACATCGGCTCTTGATTATATTTTAAGTGGGTGTCACTCACGGGATCAATGAGTGCACAAGCGGGTCAAAACATATAAAGTAACTACTATTCATCTATCACCTATCACCTATCCCCTCTATCACCTATCCCCTAGATTTGGGATCCGTCGGGGCGCAGCAGAGGATCTCCTAACCACAGCTTTCCATTCCTCTCTATCTTCAGCTTTCCGTAAGGTGTTTCTCAGCTCAAGTCCTGTCCATTCTATGATGTTGTCTTCCCAGCGTTTCTTCTGCCTCCCTCTACTAAATGCCTCAAAAAATTAAAACATTATGTGCTATATCATATAATAAAAATAGATGCATGAAGTATGAAAGCTGTAATTAATATCCATTTATTTTGGTCGTAATTTAATTGATTTATACAGTCAAAATCCAACAGCAGTCACCATAAATCTCAAAATGCAGTACAGACATGAAATGTCAGGTGTCTTTTTTATGTACTTCGCGACTCGATGAAATTGTTATATTACACCCTCACAGATATAATCGCACTTCCGAAACGAACATCAAGGCACTGGCTTGAAAATAACCACATTCTGTCGTTTGTAAAGCATCTCACAAACAATTTTTGTCTGGTTGTCGAAGCGAAGCGTCTTGTGGGTAAAAGACGATTTTTTCGAAGCATGATACTTCAAGCAGATGTTTTCCTAAGGAAAAAAAAAAAGGCGTTTGGTCACAATGCAAGGCACCAAACAAAAAAAAAATTATTTTTTTTTCATAAACAAATATGTTTTTCAAGAAAAAAAAGGGTAATTTGTCAAAGTAAAGACATTTTGTTGTCTGTCAGCAGAAGAAAGAAAAACAAAATCTTGAAAAATGCTTAACTGAAACAGTTACAAAAACGATACGATTTCTTAAAACCCGATTTAAAAACCCAACGGATATAGACGGGAATCTAATAAACAAATTCTTTTTTTTTTTCCACGTCAAGATGAAAACTGGCGTTTTTTCAAAGTGCTTTCAACTGGCACTAAACGTTTAAGAGACAGACATAACTAGCATATGAGGTGCATCACAATTGTTATAGGATGGCGGAATAGTGTTTAAGAATCAGAATACGTTGGTGGCTTCCCGAATTGATGTGGTTAATTTAACAAAATAAGGGTCCACAAAAGGAAGTGTTAGCTTTTATTTAAAAACTTCGGGAATTTGTCCTCTTCATTTCAGGTTGACGGCTTTTGTTACTCGAGTGTTCCATCAAGCCAAAAAATACATCTATGTGGATCTGAATGTCTTGACCAGGGCTGTTCAATGGCTCATACAGCAACAGAATTCTGGTGGCCAGTTTGTGGAGAACCGCCCTGTCATTCATCGCAGCCTGGCAGTATGAAATACAATTTCAATATGCTAGACAAAGATATAATAAGAGAGCTTGTGATGAGATGAAACGTATCTACTTACCTATCCACCAACCCACCCACCTACCTACCTACCCACCCACCCACCTACCTACCTACCTACCTACCTACCTACCTACCTACCTACCTACCTACCTA
>JBCAUA010051995.1:0-11592 GCA_038406235.1 Peronia verruculata
AACTAAAAATTTAGAGAGAGAGAGAGAGAGAGAGAGAGAGAGAGAGAAAGGTGGGAGGGAAGAGAGAGAGAGAGAGAGAGAGAGAGGGGGGGGGAATCCCTTGTGTGTCCCACTTCTCACAGAATTTACAGATAAGACATTTTTATACCTGTACTGCTGTACTGTAAACTGCAGTTCAAAATAAAGAATATACTTTAGAATTTGCTTCATAATAACATTTTCAGAATATTAAAAAGAGCATCCAGATTTCACAATTAGGATCAGGAATAGTTCAGATCTCAGTTATGTTCCCTTTTCCTCATTTCTTACTGCTTAGAGACGGCAGAACCTACCAGTATCAGGCCTTTGTGTGAAACTGTTTTAAAACATGGTCTAATATTAATTAGTGATACTACTTATTAATATAATAGGCCTAATAATGAAATGGCATCACCGAGCATCGATAAATTTGGTAGAGCGGCAAGACTGTCGAGAAATATGACGGAAAAGAAGTTTTATTTTACTTCGGCGCCTATTCATGACAACATTAAGCGAGTCCTATGCTTTGGTGAATACAGAAAAGCTGAATTCAGCGGCTACAGAATAAAGGATCCCTTCGAGAGATGCTTCCCTGCCAAGCTGGCACTTTCCTTTAGTTTAAAAGAATGGATCATACCATGCAAAGTTTAAAATAATGTTATATATAAAATTATGGAACGCACCTCGTGTCAGAGATGGGTTTCACCTTCATATTGCTGACTGGCAATATTTAAAAAAAAGAAAAAGAAAAGAAGAACAAAAAACAGGTACGAGACCTTTCAGCATCTTTATGATGCTTGTGTGTGTTTGTGTGTGCCGAAAGAAGTTTTAAGAAGTGTAGGTCATGCGTGAATGGGTGCGATTACTATGTATACATAGAAGATTTCTTCTTTTTCCAATTATTTTTAACTCTCCAGATTTGTCTTTCCAGTGTTTCCTGTTGTAAAGCTAGAGACATAGAGAAAGAAATAATAATAATAATAATAATAAAGTGGAATTATGGTTGAATTGTGATCGTTGCATTCAACAATACGACAGCATTATTTGGATCGAGCTCCAAGAAACAGCTGTCATCCACAAACGTTTGTTAACAGCACTGTCGACAATGGCTATCCAAGTGTTACGCCCGAACGTAGTGTCTTGGGCTGTGCCTACACAGGTGTCCCCAAAGAGAACTACATTAACATATAGTTCTCTTTGGTATCCCAAGCAATACTGTACTGTACTGGGGTTTGAGGAAGGGATAGTACTAGAAAAGTTAGTTCATACTTTTCTTGGACTCTTTCCCCTGAATTATTCATTGCTGTAGGCCTACCGTTCCCTCGACCCCTTCTTAAGAAAAGACGGGAGAGTTATGATTACGATTGCTAAGTAAGAAGGTCTACTGATGAAAAGCAACCATCTTGGAAGAAGACATTTTTTTTTATTGGAATCGAATACCGACAATATTCAGGTTTACCTTCATTAGTTCTTCTGTCGACACAAGCCGTTTTCATTGGCTTCGTTGTTTTAGTGGCTAAGGAAGTTAAAAGTGTCCCACTAAAAGAAGTTAAAAATATCATCTTGCAAAGTCTTATTGGTTGTATGCATTACTGTTAAGTTTTTCAATTCCTGGCGTATTTCGAGAGGTAAATTTTCAAGTATTGTGCGCTGGACTTTGCTAAAATATTTTCGCTCACAGATTTAGATCTCATAAAATAAAATCTTTCAAAATGGATTTCTTGGCATTCTCAGTGTTAATTGCACTATTCTTCAATAATCGATTTGTGTCTGGATTGTCAGTGTTATTGTAGGCTCCACTTTCAATCCGATCGCCTGGCTAAGACATCCAGAATGATAATGAATCGCTTCTCATTGGCCTCCTACAAACCGCAAAGCACAGTGCATCGGCTTCTAACACTCGTCACGTCTGTTTATCAAACAATGTCATTCCCCTCTCCCAATCACAATGCATCCTTCTCCGATCTGCGTCATTCCCTTTCATGCATGCTCTTTCAGCTATAATAGATCTAATTACGTTGTTTTGTTAAGTTTAGAGATGGGAGTGACATCATAGGGACATCAAACAAGCCAATTGGATCGTCAACCAAATTACTTTCCTGTACCAAGTGCAAGAAGAATAACACAAGCATTGCAAAATACCTTTTTCTCTCTGTATGCGGAAAATAAGAAACAGAAAAATTCGAAAAATTCACTATATAATTTTTTTTCTTTAAATCGTGATATTTTTCTTAATTTTGCCTCACGTGTTTCAATTAGCTAGAGAAAAGATGATTCCCAGCTCCACCCCCACTCCACCCCCCCCCTTTCTTGCAGTGCGTGTTCCATTTGGTAAAAGGAAGCAATATAGCAGGCTGAAAAAAAAAAAAACAACAACGAAAAACAAACAAACAAACAAACAAAACGGCACATTTTATGTAGCCGAGGCTGAATCGAGTCAGAGACAAAATTTAATGTGCTGCCTTTACACATTTAGAAGAGTTCGCAAGCTTGAACGACACCTGAGCATTGCACTGTGTGCTGTAGCCAAAGGGAATGCACTGGTTAGGGGTAAGGAGTCTGTCTCTCCATGACAGTTTGCCTGCTCATTACGATGATGATGATTCTGGTAGCGACTCCACGTCCCTTAACTCCTTGGGTAGAAGAGTCCGAATCTTCTGGTATAAAGAATAGAGCAATTCTGGGTCTCAATGTGTTAACAAACCCAAAGCAGTTAAAAAGTAGACGAAGAATAGGAGGAGGCGCAGGTGTCCGACTAAAAGTTCGTGGATCTCCAGAATGTCTTAAAAAAAGAAAGAAAGAATTCGTTCTGTTACATTAAGGGTATATTTGAAGCCGAGGCAATTGTACTCTTGGGATTAACCAAGGAGCTTAGATGTGTTATAATCTCCTTAGGATTAACAGACTACAGACACAGAGTGGAAAACAAAGTAAACAAAGCAAACGAAAAGTAGCAATAACAACAACAAAAGTAAGAATAACAACATTGTAGGCCTAGGCCTAGTCTACTGCAGTTGAGGAAGCGAGACTTTCATCACGAACCCGTGGCCTATGAAGCAATTTCATTTTACCGGTGAGGCCGACACCACTATTTTTTTTTTTTTTTAAAGTGTGAAGGAGGAGAGGGAGTGTCATAATTAAATTGATAATCCAAATAACAAAGGCATATATGATATTCTACAAACCATGTAGGCTTATGTGGATTTTTTTTTTTTTCATCTACTGTATTCGTTGATATGTCGTCATTCATAACATATTTAGAAAGTATTCGGATGATTGCACCCACCGATGTAAAATAGTTATTTGTGATTTAGTGAAATACATAGGCCTGGTGTGTCGATGGTTGCGCCAGGTGCCTAAACAACTTAAGATCGTTTTCCGAAATTGCCGTAAACAGTTCTCGCCGGATCTTGCACACTCCATTATGAGGAAAAATCCGTCTCCGAGCAGATACATGTATTTCACAATCTTTATTGGTAATAATACGGGAGTGGCATAACAGGCTAACGCCGGAAACGTGCTAATGGATCTTAATTAAAGTAAAAACGCAAATTCAACGACATTGGACACCATCCCCAACTTTGCAAATTGTTTCTCAGTCTGTTGATCTCCACATGCATAATTGCCCTAAACAAAACGCCTTTTCACTTAAACAAACAAACAAACAAAAAATAAAAATAAAATAAAAATAATAATAAATAAATTTAAAAAAAATGGTGCTGTCGCATAGTTCGTGTCTCGCAAACACAATATAACAACAACGACGATGACGAAAAAGAGAAGAAAAAGAAGGAAAAGAGCAGTAACAACAACCGAGAAAATCAACAATAACAAAAATAAGGAATAACAACAGCATAGCATTGTTAACAACAAAAACAAGAATGTAACAACAACAACAACATAACAGCCACAATAACATGATATTAAGTTTCTAAGCCCTAATGTTACAATAACTTTAATAAACAAAATATTTAATTACACATCATTTTTTTTCATGATTACTGTCTATTCGAGTACATTTGTTTCCCCCTTATATTGATCATAGACATACTGTTAATAGAAATAGGCCTACTGTTAAATACTGCATGGGAAACTTCCGGTCCAATCTCCACAGAGCATCGGCGTCCCAAATCAGAGTCTACTGCACCATAAAAGGAAGCGCGTCGAGCATGACTTAAACTCTCCCCTCTGAGTGTCAGAAAATAAATTAAAAGTCCATGGAATTTAGATGTCATCCAAATGATGATAGAAACTGCAGTGAGCAATGATGATGATTTAATTTCGGAGGAGAACAAAATACCTGTAGTGATAATGGTAACAATTTACACGAAAAAAAAAAAAAAAAGGTCTACAGAAAAGGCTGCATTTACCACAGATCAGACCTGATGCTAATTAGTGAATCAGTGGAAAGACTGAAGACGAGAAAGTGAGAAGGAAGAAAAAAAATAATGAATGATCTAAAACAGAAGAGCTAGGAGCCCGCCGAGCCCAGCTTATTCCACTAACCTTAGCCAGTCGAGTCTTCTCCACTACAACCCAGTCTAATGCTGAGAGATTCAAAGACTGCCACAGTTTAAATGAACACAGTAGAGTTAGGAGCTAGGCGTAGACGATAATTGTGTAATGTATGTCCAAATCAATGACGGAAAATTAATTGTATATGATATTGTAGCCTTTTTAGCATTCAGAGATAAGAGATGAATGGAGAAGTGTGTAAATATAAAACTTGAAGGAGAGCGGGAAAGGACCAAAAAATAATCAAAAGTGAACCTTTACCGGCTCAGTTGAAAAGTGCATGTAATTTTGTCGATACATGTACCAAGATATCCCATATAGTTGTATTTTACTCGTTTGTTTGCTTCTGGTTTGATCTGTTTTGCTTTCGGCAAGCACGCTTGTTTGTCTGGTAGTTTCTGTGTTGAATATTAATGTGTGTAAAATGTTCATGGCACAGCATCTTCTCTTAAGTCCATGTATTGTCAGTCTTTGGTAAAAATCTGCCTCTAAAGAGTAAGTGCTGTAAAGTCTGTGTAAATTTAGATTGCAGTGAATCAACATGCTTTGCAGAAAAACAAAACAGAACCAAATACCAAGAGAGAGAGAGAGAGAGAAAGAGAGAGAGAGAGAGAGGGTGAGAGAGAGAGGGGGAGAGACGACGACGACAACAACAACAACAACAACAACAACAACAACAACAACAACAACAACAACAACAAATTTATAACATAACTTACGACATTCTACTTGTTCTCATTCCAGTGTGAAAAACGAACCAAAATTCCTTTTCTCATCCTTCTTGATCTTTTCAAGCATATCCCTCGATGGTAAACTTAATATGAAAATTTAAAAAAAAAAAAAAAAGACAGAAAACGCAAGAAAAGGAGACGATGATGGACACAATATAGTCTAGCCGTGATCGCGCTGATGTGCCATTAAACCCCATCACAAACAAACCAACAAACGTTAGCACTTGCATCTACCATATCTAATACCAAAAGAAAGTTCTTTTTTGTTAATGTGGAACTGTGTCTAGATCTACCTTTTTTTTTTCTTCCTTTGTATACGTTTTTACGGGAGCACCGCGATGTGTATTTTTCACTCACAAATTTACAGCTCAAATAAGTTGACTTCCCTTTATTTTTTCTTACCGGTAACCTCTATTACTTTAAATCATCCATGTTTTCTTTTCTTAATGGGTGGAAAATTTCAGAAGGCCTTCATTTAGTCTCCTTTTCGTCTCAACTGTTACCACTTACATAAACTTATTCAGTCATTTCGTGAACCCAGTCGACTTTCATAGTTAGCAACGCGAGCTTCGTTCCATGGCGGCCGATAACGAAGACGAGACGGGTCAAGTTAGCATAGTATGTTTATGGGGGCGATTAGATCTAGTTGTTATTTTCATCATTACAACTATAGCACTCCCACCGTGCACTTTTTTTTTAAACTCGCTGTTCCGTGCAATAGTTACTGGTTACATCGGCTTGGTTGTATACTCGGGAAATAATATCAACAGATATCGTCACCTGATGATTTCTTTCTTTTTTTTTCTTTCATCACTCTAGATATTTACAAGTTTAGTGTTTATATTGTCTGTGATGAAACAAACATGCATCACAGATAGGAAAAGGTTTTCCACACATGTTGTATACGATTTACGAAAACGATAATATTATGAAACTGGGCATCGATAAAAGCATCACACTTTACTGCAGGCTGGATGAACGACATTATTGTCGTTTTTCTCTCTTCCTTTTTTTCACAAATTAAGGTTTGTTTGTTTGTTTATGTTGGGGTTTAACGGCACATCAGCATGATAACGACTATATTGTGCCTAACACGGTGAGAATATCTAGCACGGTAATAATGAATAACATGTTTATGAGTTATATAAAGATATCGAATTATATATAAAAAAATGGGATATCAAAAAATGTATAACAATACCAAAATATCAAAGGATATGGCTTGAATTTTCATATATATACATGTATGTATATTTGCTCCCTCTTCTCTCCATAATTATGTACGTTGTATCTTCATTTGTTCTCCTTCGGCAGTCCTGATTTGATGAAGTCTGTTAGCCCAGAGCTATCACACTAATAACAGGCTAGCGCATAATATTCTATAGATACATGATGACGAGTAGGGAAAATCCCTTCGATCATGATGACGAATAAGGTGTCCCATATCCAATAATATAATATTTTAAATAATAACTCCTATCATGTTGTAATTCAGTCGGTGTATTTTTTATCTTCAGAAAGCATTGCTATCAAGACTAGCCTATATGATTCAGAGGCATGTGAAGTGAAACATTTCTTGAATAATAGTGGGAAGGTTCGGTAGCTTATTAACTTTCGTCCACGCAGTTTTATTCTCATGGTGGTTGTCCAGCGTGTGTGCACCCGTAGCCTTTGTTTAAAGATGGCGTCCAACTGTGTAGCGGTCGTTTGCGCTGTTTTTGATGCTGCCATTTTTCTCAGTGGTGAGTATGCCATTTAACTTTTTAACAAAAATCTAAAGAGAAATCAATAAAATATGCTCCGTGATTGATTTATGGACAGTTAATATACCAGCTGGACCAGTTTTCACCTCGTTAAATACAGTGAGAGAAAACAGACCAAACTCCAAAACATAGAATGGCAACACAACAGAAATAAAATAGAGGACTAGCAATTGAATAGAGATCTAGATCTAGATCTAGAAATTTCAGTTACACTGGGAAGATGCATCATTGATAGATCCTAACACGACTTTTTTCTGTCCAAATCAGCCGTTATGTTGACCTGCAAAGCCTCCATCTCCACGTGAGCGGTGTCAGATCCGGGGCAAATGAGAGGCAGGTCCCCTTGGATGGAACTTGGGACAAGATTTTGCTATCTTTAAGTATGGTAATGGGAGATCATTGTACTAAGTCCTAGGCCTATTACTTCCATTTACCAGACAAAAGAGGGATTGAACAAGTAATGTAAAGAGGGAAAAAATACTTTTCTGCTCTTTGATTTTCACTTTGAAAAATTAAAAAAAAAAAAAAAATGTGGTCTAAACTTCGAAAGAGCATGTTTTTTTCCTATTGTTATAATTTTATCAAATTTTTCGGTGATCAGTCTTTCGAATAACAAGATGTAAAGAGGATTTCTCCTCCTTCCACTGCTTGCTCAACTATGCTTTTGTCAGGCTAAGGGAAGTAATAGAGCTGTCAAAATGATCTCCCGTTACATGAGTCCCTCTTTCGAAAGGGGTAGATAATCTGCAAAACAGTCTCCCATTTGGATGATCATTATTTGAGGACCTTGTCTATCACTTGTATTCGTTTAAAGACAGCGAAAAAACATACTCTGTTACAAGTGTAATTTGCATTTATAGACAGCACTTTGTATCAATATATTGGTATGAATTTTCTCTTCTTCCCATACAGATTTTACATTGTCTTTTAAATAACCTGTCTCTTGCCTTGTGCTTCTGTCAATCCCCCTGTCTTACTATACTCTCTCGATCTTTTTTTTCTTTCAAATGTTGAATTATGTCTGTGTACCTACCCATATCTTTTAATAAAGGTTAATGAGGGTGAATTTTTTTTTTTTTTTGGATTCATATGCTGTTTTCTTTTTCAACGCCCTGCTTTAATTTCTAGTGAAATGTTCAATTTTCTCTCGATTCTTGACAATGACACCTCATTTTGACATTAATTTGTATTTACTTAATATTCAGGCACAACTAAGATATTTTCCATTTGTCTTGCATTGCTCCTTGTTCATCTTTACCTCAATTTTAATATTTGTTGACGTTATTTTAGTAATTAATGTAAATGTAAATTCAAACACGTAAATGGGAAAACTTTCCTTAAAAAATACGTGAAACAATACGAAAAGTTTATACAATGAGGAAATTGCTTTTCATTCCAATTTGAATGGTTTAGGAGTGGAAAAGGCTGTTAAATCGTGAGTTTCTTTCTCTATACTCTATTACCTGTGAGCGCCTGTTGCCCTTCATTCAGCCCTCCCTATGACCAGTCAGTAAGGAAGGCGGTGTCCGCCACTGTTAACTACGCGAAGAGTGAGAGGTGCCGCTCAGTGCGCACTCCAGTAGTTTCTTGCTCCATGAATGGTTCATAGTGACTTTGGGTTATTTTACACAGTAGTAAGTGATGGAAGTGAGTTTGTGATGCCATCAGTTTTGTACTTACTAACAACTTAATGAAGCAGAAACAAAACCCAACGGCTGTTTCTTAGTTGTCTTATCTTTCATTTGATATCAAATATGTATTGGTTGTTTTCACATTTAAAAATCATTGTATTTTGTGAATAAAATACTCATGTAATATAGATTTGTGCACAGAAGAATATTAATTATGGAAAAAATTGGAATTTTACTTGGGAATTAAGAACTGCATTTACAGGACATTAGAAGAGTTCGTTTGAAAGCTTTTATAGAACCAGAAGTTAGCTCTGAAACTCTGTGAGGCTTGATGAAAGTGTTGTATGAGATGACTATGAAGAACAGACAGAATAACAGTAATAATGCTAAATGCTGATCTCAAAATTAGCAAGAGTCAGGCTATTGTGGTGTGTATACTTTAATAGTGCTGTAGAGGAAGGAGCTTTGTGAGAATGATGGAGCAGCTCATCAGCTCATTGCCACAACAGTATATACATTGTCAGTTCTAGCTTAAGGCTCATAATTTTTTTTTTCCCATTATGTTTTGTTTATGTACTTTTATGTGGGTAGCTATCTTGGATCTTTTTTTTTTTTTTTCTTATTTTTATGTTTAATTTTAATGATTTAATCCTCTTACAGTGGCAGCAGTTTCTATCTCTTTGCGACAGCTCATGTCCCCTGTGCACAGAGGCTTCTTTAGGGATGACCAGTCACTTATGCATCCATATCGTTCATCAACAATTACCAGTGAAACTGTTTACCTCGTAGGATTTGGTGTCCCTCTAGTTGTCGTAAGTGTTTCTTAATTAGAGCTTTTTTGTCATTTAATTAAGCTACCCCAGGTCTTTCAGTTTAATTTGAAACTTTGAAGTAAAATCTTCTTGATCAAATGTTGAGCTATGAGATATGTCAGCTGCTAGTCTTATTTTTCATATCCTTAATATCTCCATCAATATCTTGGGCCTGGATATTAAAAAAAACATTTATTGGCAATGGTAGCAAATTATGTTGGCTCCATCCGGACAATTGTGACCTCCAGTTACACCAAAGAGTTTTGTGGAACTGTGATTCCCTCAATTCTATCCTTTTATGATAAGGCACGGGGAATGGTTGTAAAATGTCATATACAGACATGTATTATGTACCTGATAAATGTCCACCATTCTCAAGCCTGCTCATTAACAAGCCACTTGCAACTTGATCATCACAAGCCCTTTTGCCACTCTCCCATCCTCCTCTCATTGTTTTAAGATGTTTTTTTTTTTTTTTTTATGAAGCTTATACATGGTGATTCAATCTGTGGGTTGGGTTGCGAGGGAACAGCTCTCTTCATTGCACATTGTAATTTCTATAATATAATTGTTGTGACTAAGTCTGACTGGCCAAGTGAAAGTCAAAAGGGTGGCCAAGCTGAGAGTAAAACAGGAGATAAGAAAAGGGTATCATGTGGTGCTTTCTTTTTCTTTCCGTGTCTTGTCACTGCTGGCCATTAAATGTATATAAAGTTTCTCTGAGAAGAAGGCCATCTCATGATTATGGTGGCATCTCTGTGTGAAATACTGTGCTGCCAGTGAATTTCCCACATCAGAGACAATAACCAACATCAAGTTTCCAACTATCTTACCTTAATTTGTGTCACATAAGAGTTACCAGGGAGGAAGTATGATAGCTATAAAGTGTGTCTGAGGCATCAAGGCAGTACCAGGGAGGAAGTATGATAGCTATAAAGTGTGTCCGAGGCATCAAGGCAGGGGGAGAGATCAACAACAACATAGAACAGCATACCCTTGATGACATGCTCTGAGAGAGATGCTCAATCCAGTTTCATGAACTGTGCTGATTTCCAATTGACCTATATAGTCTTGCTACTGCGAGACGTGAGGAACTATATTTGTTGAGAGGCATGTTGTGTAAGCCAGGATTAAGTTTCATGGATTTAGGTACTGTCTTTTCTCTTAAACTCATAAAGATGGTATAGGAGAAACCTGTACCGTGACAGCCAATGAATTGATATCAATTCATCTGTGTTTTTTTTAAGAGAAGTAAAAAGCGCTGGGACCATTTCATGAAAAAATTCAACTCACCTGAATACTTCATAGTCGATAAGCAACAACCTGGAAATCCCCTGTGGAGTGTTTGTACCTCCCAGCTGAAAATAGAACACTCAGTGATGTTTGTTACTGCTCCAGCATGAGATCTGAGAACAATTCTCACCGGTCCGGTACATTTTTTATGTGTTTTTCTATGTCAGTGAGAGGGAACAGTTTGAAGTCTTTGTACTCCTCTAATAAAATTAGAATGGCATTTCCAGCTGTTCGCTTGGTCGGAACAAATTTCAACTCACCAGGGTTTCAACACATGAAAATTGACTGAAAAATAATATATTATTACGTTTTCTAAAAAGTCAGTTAAATCTTGATTATTTGTGGGATTTATGCATTTAAACATCTTGTGCAATAGAGTTCCACAAAATTTGGGAACAGTCCATAGACCTGTGAAAGTTTGTCACACTTCTTGGTGTGACCCTGTTACGAGTAAGAAATTTATGATGAAAACTCTTCCCCAGGAATGACAGACTCATAGCCAGTTGAACCTAGATACTCTCCAAATAATGATAATAGTGTGTAGTCTTACTAATTACGTAGGAAAGAGACTGACATAATTCGGGGCTAAAATTAGAACCTTCGGCTCAGATCGGAAATGAAGCAAAATCTTGTAAACAAAAACGCTTCACCTCCTTTGTGATTGTGTTGATGTACTTGATTGCGGGTAGGTTTCATTATTTTATGAAGTTATTATCTTTCATCGTGGCCATGTACTTCAAGATCAAATCTTGTTTAAAGGGGTAGTGCAACATCATTTTGTGGTATCAAGTTTCTTTTTGTTTTTGCCTCAGATGAAAAGCTACGGTTG
>JBCAUA010052016.1:0-11592 GCA_038406235.1 Peronia verruculata
CCCCTCCCCCCCCCCCCCCCCCCCCCCCCCCCCTTAAAGGTAAAGACCGTGTGTTATTGATAAACCATAGAGCAGTAAAAGTCTTTAAAATATGTTCTGGAGGAAATATTCTAATATGGCTGCATTTGCAAAAAAATGGCCATCTTTACATGTGCTCTGAGATGGCAGGTAAAGCATCTCCAACATCCACCCTCACGCTTTGCCGCCTGCTTTCAGAATGTAATTGTATACTGATGCCTTGTCCTCAGTGATGACTTTATACACAGATTTCGACAGCACTTCATCTCATCCTCTAAGCAAGTTTTGACAAAACTCAATCCTAGTCCTTTTCTGATCCTCAGTCAATAATGGGCACAGACTTTCCATAGCTTTAACCTTCACATATATGCAAAAATCAGGCCATTTTCCTGTGGCAGCTCAGTGTGTTACAATTGTCTGACCTCCCATCAGCTGAAGTTCAGTGGTTGCAGAGAAACAACCACAGTGGATTTCTATGTCAAGCAAATTGTCCTTTTGGTTAATCTTATAACTTAAATGAAGAACAAGTGAGTTATCTGCTGTATCTGCCATTTTTCGTCAACAATCTATTTTAATACCTAATGTGATGTAAAAAGAAGCAGAAATTGTGAGATTGAAAGGGAGAGAAAGAGAAAAAAAAAAGCAAAAAGAGGATGTTATAGGCTTTTGAAGAGTAAAATAGAAAGAACAAACTTCATTTATGTTTTTATCAAATAAATGTCTGCTTGACTGTTTTTTCACTCAATGCATTAGACTTGCAGCTTGATAGAAAGTTGAACCACATTGTTCCAAGTCTAGATCTAACTAGAACTGGGCCAGATTGTATCTCACTTCATAGATCTTATGTTTACTAATGTATGATTTATTGGCGTTTTGCTCGTCATCCACATCTAGATCAATCCAGTGTCAACGCCTGATTTTTTATTACACTCAGTGTCATTTTCAAAATCTATAGCAAACAAGTTGAAAAGTGAATGAGACAGTGAGAGGTCAATGGCGATTGACGAGGCAGAAGTACAACATGATGTGTACCTGCCTCAAAAGATGTGCTAATACACTCCAGATACAGTATTACCGAAACGTCATTTGATTTGTCAATGAATTTCCTTCTATTATTAGATCACGAATGTCATTTTATCAGCCAGTGACAGCCAGCTAAAGTTAGGATGCAGTTGGCCATGTGTCAACTTTTGTTGGTCTAGACCTAAGGCGATGATCTCGGGCATGTCAGTTTCTGTCAGGTATAACCCAAAAGAGCTAAATGTTCATATAATATCTTATAGGCAGTAGTGGATGAAAAGCCAAGTTCCTCTTGTGTTTTCTTATACATGTATGTTATCCTCCTGTCTATATCCACTAAATTTCACACAGCTTCTATGTTTTCATTTGTAGTTACAGATATGGGTCTTCCAGAACAGGAGTCTCCTTTGGTGGTCTTTCTGCCACATGAAAATTCCGGATACCGTCTAAATAGTTGATTTAGAAAGGGCAGACTCGCCAAATGTTGCTGATAGCTGATCAGAAGTTCCATAGCAGTCAAAGCTGTTTTGTAATCATACAAAATCATTGTTGAAAATCACAGACATCTAGCTCCATTTTGACATTTGAAGACGGCCTTAGCTCACCTCACTGATCTGGTCATCTGGTCATAAAGCATGTCATTTTTGTTGAAAAACTATGTATAACATTTCACAATCTTGTAAACCATTCATGCACATTTCTGCCAAATTTGAAGCCAATAGAACAAGTAGAAATTGGTCAGTCTGGGCATATAAAAGGTATACTTCATAAAAAAAAAATATAGCCAAGGGATCATTGTGTGTTTGTTTAGAGCTCCCTAACTTGCACATGTACCATGACTGTTGAATTTGCCACGGATGTGGGCAGACAATTATCACAATAGTACAGAATGCATACAGTTCGATACGACATTTCAGTATTTCCAGCTTTTTAAGAGACAAAATACATGTAGGTAGTCACCGTTTATATCTTTGCATTGAAACTGAAACCATAGACTATATTCTGAAGTAAAGAGAAAAAAATATTGAAACTGAAAGTCCGTACATATTTTCCCAAAATGATATCAAACACATGTAATCATTTTTGGTGTTCACATTTTTTTAATTAACCTCATGGCAATTCAGTTTCTCTCTTGTGCTATTTTAGTCAAAAGTGAAGTGATCCATGTAAAACTGAAATTGAGTTTAATTTTGTTTGTGAGTGCACCAAGCGACATTACAAAATTATTGTCATGGTGGGTGAGTGAAACAGTTTTAGATATTGTATTAAGGTTTATCTATTTGTCAGTATTGCTTCTTTTTGTTTTCATATCTGTGAGCATGAACTGTACTTATTACCATGCAGTTTTGGAATCAGTGCAAGTAAGTTGTGGTGATATTTAAAACATTGCTGTACATATTACTTTCTCAGTGGTTGCCATTTTTTTAGTTTTAGAACTGTTCAGTTGTTACTTTTTGGTATGTCCATTCTTAAAGACCATGACAGATTTTGTTTGCTATTTACTTTTTTCCTGCTTTGAATATTCGATGACTGTGCTGCATCACTCTGTGTGATTTGTTCATTTTTTTCAATCCTGTTATTCCATCATTCTCATTATTTTGTGAATTTTTTTTTTTTTTTCAGGTATTACTCAATGATATTTAAAGGAGGCCTGTATAAACAGAAAAATTTTAATTTTTTTTTTTTTTTTTTATCTCTACCTTTTAGTTTGGTCTCACCACACGAAGTTATTAAGTGGAAACCATTGTACACATGTATGTAGTAACATATTAATATGTATAATTTTGTTATAACAAGTAACTTTGAACAGTTCAGCCACAAATCCTGTTTTAGATCCAAACATTCGGGTTTGGAGCCTATCGCAAACCAACACTCACCATTTATGCATGTAGAAGCTGTTTGATGCCATCAGTTTTTTTTTTTTTTTGTTTAGATGTAAAATGTTTTGATATCAAGAAGGAAAAACTACATGTATGTTAGTTGCTTTGAGCCATCATGCAGTGATTCTGGTACTATTGGTACATGATGTATAGAGATAAAGACCTAGGTCCTGTTTCACAGATGTTGATCTGTTTGATTGGTAAATTCTTCCTGACAGGTAGGCTACTCTACAGAACAAGATTATGTGTCCAGTATATCTACTAGTCTAGCCTTTTAACACATCACCAGGAGATTCAGTATTAATTATGTAGGAATTATAAGTCATATGTTGTATGAAAAGTATATATACAGTATATGTCAACCCATATGCATATAATATTAGTACCATAGCTTGATGTTTTGCACAGTCCTCTTGAACTTAAATATTACCAAGAGATAAGATTTCAAGTGAGATAGTAACCAGATCTGAATATTAGACTCAGATATTTATACTGATGGTTGGTTTTTTGTTTTGATGTTAGGACAGTGCTCGGGGGTATAAAATACAAAATTAAGATTGCAGGTCAAGAGGTGAATAAATCTGATGTCATACTTGATACTGGACCGCCCAGATGCTGTGCCGCCTCCCCCAACCAAACCCCTTGTAATAAATTATATGAAATACTAGTATGAGCCTGAAGTAAATGTGGCCTATAACTAGAACATAGCAGTCGTTGTCATTAATTCATCTGCAATTATTAATTTTTTTAATTTTTTTTTTGAGGAGTGAAAATGCAGACAACACTAAATAACTACATGTACATGTACGTACATGTACTTGAAGATTCAAATCTCCATAGAACAGGAGTTAATTTTTTGGCTTATATTCTCAGTGTTGCATTTGATGAAATTAGACTTTGAAGATATGTTTATTTGCATTTTACTTCATTCTCGTGGGACATTGAAGGAAATCAAGTTACAGACAGTACAAGGCTAGCTTTGTGGGCATGGCAGGGGGCATTACTTACATAGAGAAAGAGAAAACTTAATTTAATGCTGTACAATATACATGAAAAAGATACATGAAAAAGTGAAAACATAATTTAACACTATACACTCCTCATTTGTGGTTGTAGTTGTTGCTCTTTTAATCCAGTGATGTAAGAGAAAGATAATGGTATACCACAAAGACTTTTGGCAATCAATATATGCTTGTAGATCATTTTGTCTCCAAGCATACAACGTCCACTATCTGTCAAATAGAAGTATAAATATTTTATATTCATGTAATTTTTCACTCCACTAATTTTTTTTCTCTGCTATTGTTGTTGTGTCATTAAGGACATTCATTTGTAGGTTACATATCCTGCAAGACATCATTAACGAGTTGTGGGTACCTTGGTTATTTTGGCAATATTATATATAAATATTATATGTGATTTATGTGTACTGCTGTTTTTGCTCGATACATCTCTCAACAAGGCATTTGTGTAATTAAATTACATGGAGAGATATTTAGGCGGGGCGTCCTGGAGGTGATTTTTTTTTTATTATTACAGTTAGGCTATTTTAATCTTTTCCATCATATTCAGCATGTTCAAATTAGAGGAAAACAATAGAAAAAAATTGACTTTTCCATATGGTTGCCATGGCAGTGCCGCCATCTTGGATTTTGGCATCCCTAAATTGACAGATTTTAAAATCTATCTCCTCCGACAGATTTCAACGAAACTTGATAAAACTTGGTGAATATATTGTTTAATATCATATCTAAAAAGTTACCTATTTTTATTACGTTCCATGCAATAGAACATTTTCTATACATTTTTGAAAATGCCATATAGCGAAAATTCAAATTTTGCCATTTTTTCAAAACAAAAACCCAATTTTCTCTAAAAGTTACTGACCGAATTTAACACGCATACATGACTTTTTAGGCTTTGTGGTGACAATGATGCATACCAAATTTGGTTTGAATCGGTTTCGAAACAAAAAAGGAGATAGAAAAAAAAAACAGGTTTTGAGGAAAACGTGTTTAAAGTTTTTTTTTCAGCGAAATATTGATATGAAGAGTTTTCTGTTCAGCTTTCAACCTCGGAACAGCCTTTTTTTTTTTAATGTGAGAGACCTCTTGTCATGACTTCTGGGTCTCTTGTTGACGTTTTTTTGGCTCTTTGGGCTTATTTGTTTTTGAATTTTGCTCCCTACCCCCCCATCTTTATAAGAGCCACTTTTGGGTTCTTGAAGGCCTCTGTGTGTTCCCCATATCATTTGTGAGGGCAAACAAGAGTGTTTGACCTTTACTATGACATATACTTTTAAGAGAAAACAAAAGCTCAAAATCGCATTTTTTGGGCAAAATCCACATTTCAGGACACGCGCGCGCTGCCCCGCCTTAAAATAAATTTTTCCTCTGGTCCTGATGGTTTCCTTCTTTACCATCTTTGATAAAAAACTGGATAATCTAGACCCCTTCAACAGAGCCTGCACTTAAAATAAACTTCTTTGTCTGTCTGCAAGTGTGACGAAAACAGTTTTCTGAGAACACCCCATAATTCAAAACAAAACGAAAAGCTGACCATAGGCATTGCACTGCTTTTGATGTCGGGAGGTTTATGATGTGAGCGGAAAGAAATGAGGTGTGTAACCTGTGGGCAGGGGAGTGTAGGTTGAGACAAAGATGTGTAGAACTAGAGAAATCTTCCCTTATATTAAATGGTGCGCACATTGGATTTCTCTGTCTCCCATGCACACACAAGTTTGCACCTGCTATCTCTTTCATTCCAATCTCGGCCAAATGACGAGCGTCTGAGATAGTTTAACCACTTCACAGCAAGAAAATGTCAATGGTACATTATGGTCAACCCACCACCAACTGATCCCACTTTCCCTTTAATTCTGTGTTCCAACTACTGAACTGCATTTCACATCTATAACCAGAATCTTTTGATGAGTTTGATGAAAGCTGCAAGCTGCGATTGGCAGATGTCATATCACTAATACTAATATCAGTGAGAACCCAAGTCAGGCATATAATCATAGAACAACTAATAGTCTTGAATAGCGGCTATGCCTCTGATTGCCATTAGGGAAAGAAGACAGACAGATGACAGTTTTTTAAAAAAAAGAAGGGGGGGGGGGGCGGGGGATAAGCAATGAGAAGACGAGCTTGGTGCTAAGGATTCACAGATAATTTCTTACAAAGGAAAGATTACATGTTCCTACACTTGTACTTGAAAGTTAAGATAAGCCTTTCCTCAGATAAACCTATTGACCCAATCCCAAGGGGTTTATCTTACGGAGACTCCACTGTATGTAAAAACAATTATGAGGGTTTGCTCAAAGGAATAAATATGGAGATGAATTGCAATCACCCTTTTAAGATTTTTTTTTTTTTAAATAATATTTTAGCCACATTTATTGAATTGGCTGTTCATATGAATCCGCTTTCATCACCATATTTTAATTTTCACATTTTTATTTGAGTTGCTTGTCCAGTTTTGTTGTCAGTCATATGTCACTGTTTGAGGGGGAATATAGGATCCCACTGGTGAGCCCTCCAATGTTGATATATAGGACATAGGTGTCAGTCACTTTCATCTTGATCAGATACAAAAAAAAAAAATATTTGCTATTGGAGTGCAGTTAAAGTAAGGTCCACTGATGCATTTATATGGCCAAAAAATTTTCCACTACTTACAATTGGACATAAGCAGAAGGCCAGGTTAGCCAGGGAGGAAAGCCTTTGAAGGCTTGTGGTAGAATAAATATGCACATTGTGAAAACAGTTTTCTGTCTGTTTTTAAACCAGTGACCAGCTGAGGTTGGAGAAGAGTACGGTTGCATTTTCTTATGTGTGTTTCAGGTTCAACAGTTTTGAATTCACCAAGTGAGAAATGCATTAGAAACAGCTGATCATTTTCTGTTTAAAAGTTGTAAATGAAGTGTTGGTAGATCTTACATACAGTTGGAACTAAGAGTTAGAGAGCTGGAAAGATGGAAGTAACAAAGAGGTGCCTTTGATGCTCATATGACGGCTGTTTCTTATCAATCATTGATGTAAACTTTGCTCCCCCTTGGGATGGATTACCATTAATAAAAAGTTTTAAAAGTGAAGGCTTTGTTGGTGTCATTGATGTTATTATTGCTGTTTTTTTTTAAAAATGTTTTGCAGCTTGTAGATGTTATCGGGGGGTGAGAAATGATCAAATGGCTGGTCCCAATACTGCACAGTCTGATGACCACTGAACTGGTGTGAGACATAGCCTGGTTATGGCCGACCTCTTGGCAGAGATATTTTGCAAGATAGCAAACAAATTATCTTTTTCTTTGACTGCTCATTTATTTAGATATCATTTGATTGCCAGTTTTGACTTTTGTCGTGTCTCTGTTGGTTATTTTCTGTTTTGTATCAGATTTGAGTTTACAGTAATGTGCCGTTGACTACTTATATCCCAAACTGTCTCTTGACTGAAGCACTGTATGTATAAAACATTTGCCCACTACATGTTACATCTCAACTTTTGAAAAAATGCTATGTAACTCTACTACAGTCCCACACTTGTAGATTTTGGGATGTTGGAATGTGTTGGTTTTTGTACAGAGATGGTATTGAAGGCCAGTGACAATGTTGTTGACAAGGAGAATGTCCATCACCCCCTGTGAAGACAAACAAAGTCTCTGTGTAGTGGATGAAACATGCTGGGTAGAACTGCCGTTAGAACTGATTAGTTCTGCCAATAGATATCCAGGACAATCTGATGTGAGACGCGATACAATGAAATTGGGTGCTCGTCAAACTGAGGTGACCAGAGAAATTGCATGTTTTTCAACAGGGAATGAATTTTTCACACAATTTCTTTTTCTCCCTTATAATCAATCTAAAAATGCAGTTCAGAGTTACATTCGCTACTATGGGTGGAGTAAAAGCCCAAAAATTACAATTCAGTAATATGGGCTAATAAGGATTAACAAAAGCGATCAGCCATTTTCTCACTAAATTCATCATGCAGCAACAGGCCACCCCCATCGTCTGCAATTCCCAATATCTCAACTTCTGCTTCAAGTAAAACAAACAATTTGTTCGCATACAGAAAGGGAAATGAATAGTTTTTACAGTGATGCCAATTTCATAGTATGCTCAAATTTTGACAAGAGCCTGATTTTATCGTATCGGGTCTGACATCTGCACAGAAGTCTTCAGCATGATATCTCACTATCGTCCCATCTGATAGCAAGCGACAGATAAGCTTTCCTTACAAAGTATACCCGTGACATTTGCCTTGAAAACTTCACCCCAGCCACAGCGTTCATATACAGGTGGTCACTGCTCTGTCTGTCCAAGTGGCGTCAGTCATTGTCAACACTGTAAGTTATTGGCACAAAAAGTACAGGTACTGCTTTACATTGACAGCACAAGTCATTGAATCAATGTATGATTGAGGTATGTACTGTCACTGTTACCGAGGGGGGGGGGGGGGGGTCATACCACCACTGTTTTTTAATGTTCCTTCTCTACCAGGAGATCTGAGAACAATTGTACGGGTCCTGTGCATTTTTTTATGTGTTTTTCTATGTCAGTGCCAATGACAAGTTTAGAGTGTTTGTACCCCCTACTAAAATGAGATGGGGATTCCCAGCTGTTCGCTTGGTCAGAACAGATCTATTTGTCTGGGTCATTGCCCTTTAGTAAAGCTGTTCCATCCCCAGGATTCAAACCTGCAACACTGTCATTGAGAAGCAAACATCTAATCCCATGGCTAGGCTGTCCCTTCCTGAGGCAATCAAAGATAAAAAAACTTCTGGCATTTGAAAAATATTTTTAAAAATGACAGAATTGTACATGCATCTCTAGAATGTGTGCTGGGTCATCAAGTTGTTTAGATTTGGTTTGTCAATTAAGCCTATTTGGGTTTTGTGATTACTTCATACATGTATGATTTCTGTTTTCTCCCATTTTATTTTTTTTTAATTGGTAAAGCTGGCATTTTTATCCGTTACTCCAGCCTGGATGTTTGGTGACTTTTTCTATGGAATGATTTTCCTCTACTTTTTCTGTTGATCCACGTATGGAGATGGATTGGGTTCGGGCTTTGTTTTATGTCATCTTTTTATCTCTGTACCTATTGAGATCAGCACAAGTGGCAGAAGCTGCAGGGCGAGCGTATCCCAATTATATGGATACATCACTCATACATAGTGGCTGGGCATTTCTTTTTGAATCTGTGTGGTCAGTTTATGTCCAGTGCTTCGATCTTGCTGCTACACGCCATTTCCTACATTTAACTGACAAGTTTTGTTGTCATTTTTAAACTTTTTGTTGTTTTTCTTGTTGCATTTATCTTATCCATGTTTGTAACATACTGGGGTGTGAAATTTCTTTGATGAGAGAGCATTCCCAATACTGGTGTCAAAGGTCAAGGGTTTTACCTCTGACCTTTTAAGACAATTTGGAAACAAATCACAACAGTAATCAGGGATGTCAAATTTCCTACTTTAATCTTTAATAGGATTTCCTAGTTTTTGGCTTTCAAGAATTTCTCTGTTGGCCCTAATTCTGTTATTATTTACCATTAATGTGCCTCAGTTTTTACATGTTTGCTAAAGAATATGTCAGGTACCTTTCCTACTTTTGGAGTAGCTAGTACATGTATACATTGACAGTACCTCCAGATGTTTGACACATTTTCTGTCTTACATGCCAGTTGGCTACACTTGTAGTAGACCTGTAGTTTTTCCAATAGTTGCTGGAATTCCCGCATTAAAAGTGTTTTCAGAAGGGTTAAGTTTGAAACCCCTCCCCCATATATGCTCAAACGCATCAAACATACTGTTATTTCAGTCAGTTGAAAAAGTTCAGACAATCTTATAAGGCCCCACTTTCAGGTCTATTGGAGTCATTGATGAAAAAGGAACTTTGTCTCAGTCAACTCCCAGTGTAATTTGCTCCTATGGCAGTGACACTTATGACAATTAGGCTTTTCTTTTTTTTTTTTTTTTTCTCAAGCCTTTCAGTCCTAGGAAAGTACAATTATCTCTGCTTTTTTATTTTATTATTTTTTTTCATGAAGCTTGCCTGTATTTGCTGAGAATTTTTTGTGAATAGAAATTTGGAATTTGGAAATTTTTGCCCAGACAGGGGCACCCAGCCTACTCTTCCATCGATTTTGAACAGCCAAGGGTTCTATAACGTGCGTAACATACACACAAGACCTCTGAAATATATTCACCCTTATCTGAGAAGGCTACACACAGGCTTCCCTACTCAGAAGAAGCCAGGGGACGGTTGAGTCACTGAAAAAAACACGGGTCTTTCAATCTTCATGTTCCTCCATCCCCTATGAGAGAACCCGCCAGTGGACCAGAAGCCACAACCTCGCCGACATGAGTTGTTTTCACCCTATAGCAGACACCAAACCACAGAGCCACTGCGCCCCACCCCTGACAATTAGGCTTTCAAACAAGGATCACTTTTATCCTACACTTGTCTCAACAGAGAGCATTTGCCAGACCTGTCCAAAGCCCACCTGCACACCTAAATGTGGCCAGTGTATGTGCAGATCTCATCTAGACCACAGCCTCTTCACATTAAATCAATTCAGACCTGGATTATTTTCAGTAAAACTGTTTACCCCAGTGGAGATCTCACTGTCAGCTTTCACATTTTTTAGTGCAGATAAATTACAGGTATTCTTGGAAATCATTTGCAATACAAATTTCATAAAAACATGTAGTTCGTTATCATTAAGACAAACCATAATATTTATGGTTTAAAGGGGAATGTCAAGCAGAATGTTTGGCCCCATGCATTAACTTATATATATATACTTGTATTATATAATATATATCACATCTGGCCCTCCTGCTTGTCATCAAGTTTTGGATATCCCTGGTTTCACTGATGGCTGGCAGGAAGAGAAGTTGCTGTAGGTTGGAAGGCTGATAGTTGATATGACAATGTTAGTCAATAGTAATTGTTGGACACTTGTTAAATCTGTATCACAATCTCCATGCCCTTACCAGTCAGTGGCTTCAGCTGCAGTCAGTAGCTCATGCCATGGTGAGTCCGGAACTGACACATCCTTGACAAACATTTGAAAAATCCTTTCAACTTTTTATTGGACTTAAAATTCATATTGTCCTTTGTTTGCCCCCTCCCCTCTTCCTTTTTTTTTGTGCGAATGTAGGCCTACATGTTTTGTTTGTTTGTTAGTTCACTTGTGTGTGTGTGTGTTTGCGTGTGTATTGTTATTCTTCCTTTTTCGGATGTGTGTCTGTATGCGTGTTTTATTCCGCTTTGTTGAATGGAATATCATTAGTTTCGGTGTGGGGGGGGCCCCCTCCAACTGCAATCCCATCTGACTTGAGTAGGACTAAGCGACATGATTATTGAGACATGTGCAGTGCTTGCTGACTGCTGTGGTAGTGGAGGATAACCAGATGTAACCTCACTCGCTCGTAACTGGCACTCATTCACATTCATATCCTTCCTCCTAGAGTTGTTTTTGTTGCCTCCCACAGACCAGTGTGGTAGGAAGGAATGTTTCACCCTAGTCTCACTACCCTCAGTCAAAGTACAGAGACATGATTATCACGACAGCACATCTATTCTTGTAGAAAAAGGCACTAGGCCGGTAAGACCGGACACTCTCTTCTTCTCACTAGATAATAGAAATGCCTGCACCAGGTGGGGGG
>JBCAUA010052037.1:0-11592 GCA_038406235.1 Peronia verruculata
AAAAACACATGACTGGAAAATACATTCCTGGTGCATTTAACCTGAGCAAAAATCTGAGCATTTCGCGAGCCCAGTTCTTTGTTACTCTATCTCCACATTTGGACTATTTTGAAAAAAAAAAAAAAATGTCATATGAAAGAAGGATAGCAAATCTACCATACAATGTAATTATTTCACCGATCACCCCCCCAATACCGGTAGATCTTGAAAATCATTCTGTCCTATCTCCTATGTACAAAAAACAGTTGGTAAACATAAAGCATCAATTTTCTCAAAATGTGAAAAATGGAGATAGAACAACAGAAAACGGAGCTCGCGATTCGTTGACGATATTTCGAGAAAAACACGTTTGTAATGAACAAGCTGGGGTAGGCTAGAAGCACGAATGAAACGTTAATTTGCTATATTCTTGAGAATAAGCCATACCTTTTAGGTGCGAAAGTGATAAAAAGTGCAGTTTGGAGGACATAGAACGTTGGTGAACGTGGAAAAATAAAAGCAGAAACAGCACCAAGACAATGCTCATTTGCAACATAGTTGAGGACAAGCGATAATATTTCTGTGCGAATATGAGAAGAAAAATGACGAGGAAAGTAAAGAGTATATCATAAATGTTTATACCTGTTTTGTGGTTAAGAATAAGTGATAGTATTTCTGTGTGGTCATCAAAAATAAAGGATAACTGCTGACAGAGAGCAAAGATAAAATGCCAATCTCCATTACAGTTATGGTTGAAAACGGTTATTTTATTTCTCTGTGAACGAAAAAAAAAAACAAAAAAAAAAACAACATATTTTGGAAGAGAAAACAGACAAAATACCGACATATATGTGGGTCCGAATAGCCGATATACATGTAACTTGTAACTTCTGAGTAAACGATAACAAAAGAGAACACCAGTTTTGAGGAAGTAAATTCGCTAATGTTATACAGCAACTTCCTCCTTTATTACAGATTGTCTATACATTTCGGAATAGTGGAGATCTAGTTAATTATCATACGGAAACACGCAATAAATAGCTTAAACCTCTCTTATAGATAGGTCTTGGGCTAGATAGGCCTAATCTATAATTATGAACTATTCCAAGATGATCTATCATACAAGCTGCTCCAGGAACATTCGCGTCGCTTATGAAGAACTACTAAATAATTCTTTACTCATGTGTTGCAGAAATTTCCACATAGATATCACTCAGACTCTAGGAAAAGAATGTTCTTAAATTTCTAAAGCTCTGAATAGGAATAAAGTGTAATGTTGAAATACCGCAGTTGGTTTAAAGATGGTAACATCATATTCCGAGGATTTTATAAGGGAGAGATAACTGATTTGTGTTTCTAAGGATGAGATCAGAATCGCTTTCGTCCGTTGCATTTGACACTTAACAGGACTGTGGTATGCTAGTTTATTGCCTCGATCTATGTTTGGAACAAGTAGCCTACGTATTGTGCAATCTTGAAATTAAATGTCTTTTCACTATTTTGAATTTAAATTGCCTCTGAACATATACTCCGGTAGGGACGGCAGGAACGTATCTTTCAAATTTCATTGATTAAAAGTCGTAAATTCCATCCTTCAAACATAAACTGTCTTCTCATTGAGCCTGCCGATATAACAGATAAGGCTCCGTCTATTTGGGCCAGCTGGCCCAGCTAGGCCCTAGAGTCTATTTGAGCCTATTGATGCGCCTGTTTCTCTCTGTCCGTGCGTAAGAAAATTATTTTATCCAGTTAGTTATGTAGCGTGTCGGGAGGGGAGGCTACCCTAACCCCTTCCCCTCCCTCCCCCCCTCGCCCCACTGCGAATAGACGCTCCCATGTGCGAGCCAACACAAAACTATTTCGCCTTTACCATGCGGTGCAACCTTTTTTATTTGCCTATGCTTCCTCATAGCAAATACTAGGCCCGGATAGACACTCCGAAAAGATAATTCAGACTTCCTGATAAAGCCTCACAGTCTTACATAATCTTGCCTTTATGCTCAACAGCCTCTTGAAGAAACTAAGAATTTGCAGACCACGTGCCCCTAACAAGGTGCAGATCGATGACAGCGATGCCTGTACGATACTACATTATAAACAAAATGTGGACGTAACACTTTTCCAACCTTTCTGGAAATCGTGAGCTGTGGACAAACTTTAATTTCTCAAATATGGCATAGTTGAGTCAATGTGTTATACATATTTTGTTAAACATCACCAATGGATATAGTTTCTTAAATGTTATGAATATAACATATTTTTAACGTTCCCTGTACACCTGTCCCATTGCTCACCCTGGAACTTGAGCTAGGCGCCGGTTTATGCTCGAGGGCTAAGTTCTGTGCTGTGTTGCGGTGACGTTTATTCCTTACCTGTCGTCTATCGTTATCCACACAGTTTTTTTGATTTCTCAGTCTTCCTGTTTAGTTTTTCTTAGAATCGTTCTGAGCAGGATAAGTTTTGATCGTCACTGTTGTTACAAAAAGAAGCGAAAATTAGAACGGTGTGCGCACGTTTCTCGTTCGAGAGGCCTTGCAAAAAACAAACTTTCACAATACAGTTATAGGAGGCCGGAGAAGGGAAGATAGAGAAAGGGGTGGGAAGATAACTTACAGGAATGGACAGAGGATGGTGGAAGATAGAGACAGGTGGCGGAAAGTGGTGAACACGTCTTCACAGGTGTCCTAACGACATCTACGGAAGTCAAGGGATAAGACAACTGAGGTGAAGAAGTTGTTACAAGTCAATTTTCTGTATGGTTCGAAATGTTGACTGAGTCTGAACTGAAGATCCAAGAACACGACATTAATTATTGTACACGTGAGAATAACCAGTTTTCTAATTTTTTAAAAGTGCATGATAATTATCTCCCTTTTTATAGTTATTTGCCTTATAACTAAAGCCCTTTGTATTTGGTATTCTTTACGTTATAAGCTCTCTGTAGTCTAATCTCCCTGGGATATATCCTGTGTTTCTTGCAGTACAAGGAGAGTAATCCGTTTCCCTGGTGTGTTCAAATATTTTGTTAACGAAACTGTTCGAGCTTCCGATGACCTAGATATCACTCCGTACGATCCAAAGCCCACACCTTTTCCCCCAGAATCACAGATAAATCAACAAAGATCAGACTGCGTGATTTTTCTCTCCTCACTTTCACATTTTGGATTCACTCCCTGATGCCTCTAGCTGGCCAGATGCCCTGTAGCAAATTTCGCACTTTCTTTTTTAATACGTTATCTTTCCACCCACCAAATGTCGCAATGGCTCTGTCAAAATCTAATGTCCCAGTAAGAGCGAAAAATCTGCGCTCACGGCCTTTGACAAAACATTTGAGCCTTGAAATTTTCTGTCCTGATATAATTTATATTCAGTTTTTCTGTCTGTCTTTTAGCACACAAAATGCAACAGAATAATAATAACAATACTTATTAATAAAATTATTAAATAAAATAAAAAAAAAAAGATAAATTAAACATTGTAGAAAGTTACATCACAATGTTATAATATCTTATACTACTTGGTCAACAGCTGTAATCTTTAAAGAATGTGTTTTTGTTTGCTTGTTTGTTTGTTTTTTTTTTTTAATATTATGGAAAATTATATTTGAATATAAAGTGTTTCACTAATGGGCAGTCCGCTAATGTTGGAAATCACATCTATGGACGCTGATGTGGACGTTCAAAAGAAAGGGCGAACCAGATTTGATCATATGAGAGGACTGAAATCAGGCTCTGGTCAAATACTGAGCATATGGAGTTATTGTATCACTGTAACAATTATCCATTTCCCTTTCAGTGTGTGAAAAAATGATTGTTCTACCTTAAGTGGAAGTTGAGATTTTGGCGGTTAAAGGCATGGGGATGGCCTGTTGATGCAGCTGAATTTATAGAGAAAATGGCCGATCACTTTTGTAAATCCTTATTAGTTCTTGTTAGTCCTTGCCACTAAATTTCAATTTTTGGGCTTTTAGTCAATCTGTAAACTGAACTCTGAAATGCATTTTTAGATTGATATAGAGGGGCTTGGTAAAAGAAAAAACTATTACATTATAAATTCATTCACTCTTGAAAAACATGTGATTTCTTTGGTCGGCTCAGTTTGACGAGTGCTTGATTTCATCATGTCGCGTTTCATATACTACCTACCATGAAATCGAGTCTGCAACCCAGTGACTGTTTGAAAATGGAGCTGGAGAAAAAGTTTTAACTATGACGAAAAAGGCGTTTCATCACAGGACGTTAAGAGTTGGTACGGGAGCGAATCAATGGAAACAGAGACAAACACAACAAGAGACGGCGACCATGTACTAGTATGAATGAATCTGTACCCAGCGACAGGACAAAATGTCGGCTACGCTTAATAATGATAATCCCCGCACAAAGAGTGAGTAGAACAAAGGAGGCATTCACGGCAACAGTGAGTGCAATATTTGCATTGCATACAGCCTCAGTAATCACCGTCGGTCGGTCCGCTCACTGGGTCAGGTGACTGTTCAGGATTCGTCGCCACCCACATAATTTTAACATGGTGCACTACTGCATCATTTTTTAGCATGGTATGTTGTGTGTCCGCTTCGATGTTTGGAGACATGAAGAGAAACACCAGGCTTTTGGAAAACTGATCAGATGGATCTAGCTATAAAATGTTCTCAGAAACTTCGTAAACAACAGACGCTATATTCGTGTAGGAAATCAGTTCTTCTGATTTTTTTTTCTGAAAGAAGAAGAACTTCACTTTCAGTTGTGACACCACTGCGATAGTAAACGTTATTGGCACTAGAGTTACACATTTTTTCGACTTTCTTCAACATGGCTGACAGAAAATGTCTAAGATCTTCAGGACAAACAATACTCAGCACCACACATCACTAGATTCTATTACACAAAAAATCGCTTAAAGATCAGGCGACTATCCACATAACATAAAAAGATTCTGCACTAGACTGTAAAATCCTAACGATAACTTAGCCCTACAGACTTCAAGTACGGGAATGACAGGTAAAAACTAGCTCTGAAACATTGATGAATGAGTTTCCATGTCAAGAAAACTACATATCCCAGATATACAAACAGCGCCTGTAGATCTGCCTATGGCAATGCCTACCAAAATCCAAGTATGGCTATTATCAATAGTGATTCCTCATAGTATAATGTAACCAGTGCAGCATATACAACCTTTACTGCTGCAAACCACACAGAAGAGTCCAATGCAGGTGTCTGTGTTTGACAATATTGCTCTATAAACAGTCATTGTTTGTTGATATGCAAAGCTTAGGTAGGGCCGAACTAACAAAGAGAGGTCTTAGACAGCAAAGGATCAGGGACTTCACAGATAGGAGTGCCCTACAAAACTCAAGTATCTTTACAACGATGATAGATTCTGTCCCTGCCGATGTTGACATGTCCTGTAATGATAGTGTCGAAGATAGACAGTTGTACTGAATGACACAAATACCGCCCAAAACACTAGTGGTTCATTAGGTCAGTAACATTGCAGGCACTGCCGAAACGGATCATGCCTGGTCTTAATAAGCAAACTGGATGCACCTAACCGATCTCAATAGATTTGTTTCGACCAAGCTAACAGCTGGAAATCCCGTCTAATTTTAGTAGGAGGGTACAAACACTGCAAACGGTTCACTACCACTGACATAGAAAAACATATAAAAATGCACGGGACGGGTGACAATTGTTCTCGGATCTCGTGGGGGAGCAGTAACAAACATCGGTGAGCGTTCTATTTAAAGCAACAACATGAGTAAGGATTCTATTTTAAGCACGGGGGTACAAACACTTCTAAGGAGATTCCCAGGTTTTTGCTTGGTCGAATGTGAACTATTGTACACAGTATGTCTTTGGACACAACATCACATTATGATGGTCCATAATTGCCAGTTAAAACTTTGACTAACTGTGGTCATAGCAGAGGACTTCTGAATTAACCAGACTTTGAGTTTGAATACTTTGCTCTCTTTTCACATCGTACCCCTTTCCTTCTCTTCCTCTTTTTCAATTTTTCTCCTACGTTTTTCAAGTTTATAATGCTCTCTCTACAACCTGTAAAATGCGAAGTATTTATTTTCAACATTTTAGAGGTGGGGAAAAAAAAAAAAAACCGCACACACAATGCAAGGGAGACGTAAAGAAAGCATGTCTGTCATGTTGTTCATGAAGGGATGTCAGTGAGCGTTTTTAGGATGAGATGACTTGACATCAGCATCGCTCGGAGACTTGGAGAAATAATGATGTTTGGATGTTTTACCTCACTTGTCCAATCGGCCTGTCTGTGTGATCCCCCCTTTATTTTCTCTCTCTCTCTCTCGTTGTTTATTCTATATCTGGCCCTCTTGACTTGTTTCCTCATTCTCTCTATCTGTCTGTCTTTCTGTATGTCTGTCTGTAATCCTAACTTTCTTTCTCTCTCAGATTCTCTTATACTGTATGTTTCTATCTTTCAGCCCCCCCCTCTCTTTTTCTGTCTTTGTCTCTCACACTCCATCTCTCTCTCTCTCTCTCTTTCTCTCTTTGAGTCTATCAAGCTGTCTCTTCTTTCTTTCTCCGTCTCTCTGTTTGTTTGTCTCGATAATTCTCTCAGGTTGCCTCATTCTGTTTCTCATGAATTCCCTCTACCTGACTGTCTGTCTGTCTATCTGCCTGTTTGTCTGTCTGTTTGTCTATTTGTCTCTACGATTCTGTGTTAGTATTTTTCTTTCCTTACGTCAATCCACCTATATGTCTGTCTGGGTGTGTAATGGCTTTCTCAGCCTGTTCCTCCGTTTCTCACTTTGTCATGTGCACTCCCTCTTTCTCTCTTACTCTCTCGGTTATGTCTGTCTCATTCTCTCTCTCGCTCTCTCTCTCTTTCTCTCTCTCTCTCGCGTCTTTAGACCTCTCATATTATTCTCTGCATTCGCCCCCGCTCCCTTTCCTCCCTCCTCCCGCCTTCTGTCTATATCTGTCGCTCTTTTTTCGGGCTATCTATCACTCCCATGATCTATTTCCTTGTCTCTCTGTAGTTCTTTTTCTCTATTCTCTCCTCTCGTTTTCTCTAATTTGTGTGTTTGTGGTATCGGCGGCCTAGCGGTTGGATCTGAAGTTCCGGGTTCGAATCCTGACAGGTCCAAACATTTTTTTTTTCCCTGAGAAAAACAATTTACACGCATTTCCTGACTCAACCCAGGTTTGAATGGGTACCCGACTATAGACACTGATTGATATTGTTAGACTGATAAGAATTTGAGCGCCTAACAGGCAGCCGCCTTGTATGCTTCCCAGGAAGCTGAGAACGTTTATGGTTGTCCTCTATGGGTTTGTCGGGGTAATAATAGATTGTAAAGCGCTTAGAGCCTGTAATTATGGGGATAAGTGCTATATAAATACTCTCTATTACTATTAGTATTACATTATGTATGTCTGTGTATGTGTGGCTATGTGTGTGTGTGTATGTGGCCCTTTCTTACCCTTCCTGTATTTGCTACTGAAGAATTCATTCATATTTTGACCCTAATCTCTCTCTCTCTCTCTCTCTCTATCTATCTATCGATCTATCTATCTTTCACTATCTCTCTTTTTCCTGGTCTGTCCATGATTTTCTCTGCCTGTCTCCATTTTTCTTCTCTCTGTATCCCGGTCTCTCTATCCGACTGTCCCGCATTGTTTTCCTGTGGGCTATGTTGTTATTTTAATTGCTCACCCAGCGGATCCCTTTGCTTTCTTTACATAGTTCTATTTATTTATCTATTAATTTGTTGATTTATTTATTTGTTTTGTTTATTATTTACTTTTTATAGATGTTTGTTTATCCGTTTCTCCTGGTTTACTTTCCATGCTTGTCTGTCTGTCTGTCTGTCTGTCTGTCCCCACCTATTTATATTTTCAAGAGGTTTTTATTCTGTTATTCTTCACACACACTTTCTCTCGCCTCGTTTTGCCTTTTTTTGTTATGTCATCTTTCTTTCACTCTGTGTTCTTTTTTGCCGCATCTCGTTCTTTCCTCTCTTCTGTCACTTTTTCTTCTTCTTTCTCGTCATTTCTGTTCTCAGCGCTCTTCTTTCTTTTTGTTTCTTCTTTCTCTCTCTTCTCTTTTCTCATGTCAAACTTTCTCTTCTTCTCTTAACTATTCTTTCTCTTGTTTTTCATTTTCAATCTCTTTCTTAATCATAAATGCTCTTTGTTTGTTTCTTTCTTTTTCTCTCTCTCTCTCTTTTCTCTTTCTTTCTTTTTTCTTTCTTTCTTGCGTTCTTTCTTTGTCTCTTTCTTTCTTTCTTCCTTTCTATGTTTTTTCTCTCTTTTCTTTAATTTTTTATTTAATTTCATCTGTTTTTCTTTCTCTCTCTCTCTCACTCCCATTCTACTTAGTCCTCAACTTCCAATGCCCCACTCCCTCTCACTCTCTCTTTCTATCCCTTCCTCTCCCCCTCCTCCCTTCCTCCCTCACTCAAATTCTCTCTTTCCTACCCTCTTCCTGCCTCACTCTAATTCTCTCTATCTCCCTATCAATATTCTGCCCATGTGTTTCGTCTTTCACAATGCCTCACTGTTTCTTTCATTCCTTTAGTACGCAACTTAGCTTTCGAACTCTGCTCCAAATATCCCCCACCCCCTCCTTTTCGCATTTTTTTTTCTTCCAGAAACTACAGGAAATTAGACTATACAATCACCAGACCTTGCATTTTAGAGAAGTTAGACGTTGCCACTTTGTTCTCAAGGATAACAAACATAGTGACTCCTTTGACATGATTTTCAAGCTTATCCTTTGCAGTCTCTGGAGCCCAAGAACAAAATAAGGTCATTCGCTATAACTGTGGTGTCGCCTTCACCACAATGGGACAAATCAACTACCCTTGTATTGTTATAATTTTTTTCCCTTTTCAGCTTTCAATTCTCACTAAATAGGCCTATCTCTTCTTGAAGTGGCTGCCCTATTTTTTGATGAGACAAAGTTTTGAGGGGTAGAAATCTGGAATTTAGAAATTTACCACTGACAACGGCGTCTCTGCCCATTCTTTATCCGAATATTTGCTGCCAAAATTTCTTCTACATTCTAACGTATACAGGGGGCCTGTCAAATATAGTCGTTCTCAAGTGCAAAGGCTAAAAGTCGGGCGTCCCCACAGACTAACCAAAAAGCCAGGGGACTGATGAGTCACTGAACAATTGGAGGTTTCGATCTGCTTATCTTTCCATTCACTTCAATGGAAGGACTTGTGCGTCGAGCCCACAACCTCACAACTTGAGCTGTTTACCATAGAGCAGACGCTATACCACATGGCCAACCACAAAGTTTCCCATACAAGTGTTAAGTATTGAATCTTTTATATATCTGTGTATCGCAACCCTGAATGAAGCAAACAGAGAAACCTGCAGATAAACAGATATACAAGCAAACGAGAAAGCAACAATACTTTGCCTCCTCTCAGACCATCTCGGCACAGACAGGGTTAACTTTTCCCTGCACCCATTACCGGACATCCCCAAAATGACCATTGGTCAGTGTGGTTGTTGCCCTTGATGACCACCCCTGGTTGTCGCTCTTGGATGGCCCTGTAGAGCAAGGGCGATAATTGCCTCTGGACAAAGACGGAGCGGACTTCTCCAACAAGAACTTGAGCTTTTCCCCAGAGGCCAATTCCGGTCCCCAGGTTCGGATGCAGAGCTAATATATTATTGCTTTTAACTCATTATCTCGTCCACTGTTAGGAGCAACCAGGACAGCGAGTAGTTTGCATGATTCAGGCTACTACTACTACGCAGAAGAAAACCCCCAGTATATTCTGGTCTTTCTAGAGCTGACTGATCATGCTGTATATCTGTAATCATGACACATCAATAATAGGGTTCACCAATATCCCAGAAAATTCCAAAGACCTATGATATCGGACTTGGCCTCGGCCGCAGTTTTGCCTCACTTTCTGGCCACACCCTGTTAGGCTGGGTGGGAAATTTATGACTAAAACTCTTCGCTATGAGTGAAAGATAATCAATTTAAGTCTACTCAGCCTAGAAGCCCTCCAAATAATACTAGTGGTGAGCAGTGTTGATGATTTAAATTAATTACGTTGCAAAACGCCTGAGGTACTTCCGGCCGGATATCCAGAGGGGTTTTCCTGAAATCTTGTGTTCTGCTATTGTACTAAAATTTCTTTTGTTCTTCTGCTGTGTATTCTGTTTCAACATAACTGTTAACGTCCATTTGTGATCAAGTACATAGCAAAAATATAACTTCTTTTTGTAGTGATTCGCAGTGTCTGCAGTGAATTTTGTATCGGTCCGATTGCAGCTACTTGTGAGATGTGACTAATTTTGTCACGGGAATTCCCGTTGATTGTTTATAACAGACAACGTCCAATTTCTAAAACATATCGTTACGTAGCAAGAAATTTGAACATAGAAAATATTTTGTATTTTCAGCTTGCACTTTCAGAAGAACAGGACCGTAGAGCGCTCTGTTACGTCGCTGAGAACATTAGCAGAATATACATGATACTTTTAACAAGTGAACATACCTGGTAGAGATTTTATAATGTCTTTTATTGTGTAGCAGGGTATGGCATAGGTAGGAACGATGTCTATGGCTGATTCTTCACACTGCCATTATTTACTGTGTAAATGTGGCCAAAGTGTTAGGCACAATAAAGCCGTTATCGTGCTGATGGGTCATTAAGCCCCAACACAAACAAACAACAAACAAACAATCACACTGTCATTATAAAATTTGCAGTGTTATGTTGTGGGAATCACAAAAACGATGTTTTCTGGGACTTTCTGGCTCTTACTACTTGTAGTTGTGAAACAAGACTCTAGTAACAAAATATGGACACCTGTGTTTCTAGAGATCTGGAATACAATGGAAAAAAACTGAATGATCAGACAGGGATCTGGGCAGTCAGTGAACAGGTATCAAACTTCGCCTACTATAAAGTAACAACTATCTTTTCCCGTTTTTACACTTCATTATTTTCCACGCCCTATGACACACGATCTGCTTGCAAACAGTGCCACACCTCATTAAATGTTTAAAAAGTAAACTTTGGCCCTCTTTGAAAGTAAACAGACTGAAGAACTGTTTCCACTCTTTGCACTCATCTTTCACCTCAATGCAAATCGACCAAGACCAGAATATTCAACTCTCTAAACCTGCTGCCTAGTGGGAGTGATTGTCTATGAAGTGGTTAGTATTTTCAAGTATATGTTTTTTCTGTTCATTCTCCCCCCCCCCCCTCCTCATCAGTGTCATTAAAAAAAAAAAAAAATACAAAACTTATTTCACTATGACTTTTTTAAGCATAGGGGCCTTGCAGCCTTCAATTGTGACCCACCAATTTGAATGAGTAAAGAGGGGGATATTGACCATAAGCTCATATGTGACAAAAACAACAATACATAACAACAATAGGTACACAACAACAGCAACACGACAAGCAAATAATAATAATAATGTTAATTTATAAAACAACTCACAACAGCAACAAAAATAATAATAATATAAAATAATAATAACACACAACAACAGTAGCAGCACAACAAGCAATTATAATAATACTAACAACAACAACAACAACAACAACAACAACAACAACAACAACAACAACAACAACAACAACAACAACAACAA